>PVHY01003955.1:0-100291 GCA_004024945.1 Uropsilus gracilis
TAAACAACAAAGAGTGGGGTTTGAGAGAATGGAAGGGGCACCAGAGGGAGGAGGGGGGGGGAAATAATAATAATACAGAGGTTGTAACCTAAAGAACAAAATAATAATATAAAAAAAATAATTAAACAATCCACTTAGCAAAGTGGTAGAGTATAAAATCAACATACATGTATCAGTTGCTTTCCTATACACAATGTGATAAAAGAGCAAGAAATTAAGAAAGTGATCCCACATACAATTACAAAAAAAATTCAAATACCTAGAATTAAACATAACAAAGGTGAAAAATCTATACAAAGAAAACCATAAGATATTGTAGCTACAGAAATTATTTCTACATGTGAAATAAAAATTATTTCTACATGTGAAATAGAAAAATATAATATTCTCTGCTCGTGAATTGAAAGAATCAGCAATGTCAAAATGGAATCCTGCCCAAAGCAATATATAGACTTAATGCAACACCAATAAAAATATCAATGGTATATTTCAAAGAAACCAGGCAAGTACTACTGAAATTGATATAGAATCACAAAAGACCCCAAAGAGCAAAAGCAATCTTGAGAAAGAAGAAAGAGAAAGGAGGTATCACACTTCCAGACCTCAAACTATATTATAAAGCCATAATAATTACAATAGTCTGGTACTAAAACAAAAACACTCAGATCAACTAGATAGATTAAAGAGCCCAGAAATAAAACCACATATTTATGGACAGTTGATCTATGTCAAAGGGACCAAAAAACATACCCTGGAAGAGAGATAGCCTCCTCAGCAAATGGTGTTTGGAAAATTGGATAGCTGTAAGCAAATCAATGAAAGTAGAAAAACAGTCTCACACAGTACACCAAAATCAACTCAATATGGATCAAAACTTAGATGGAAAATAAAAACCATAAAATACATAGACAAAAACACAGGCAAAACATTTTACATCATAAATGTCAGTGATGCCTTTAGTGATTTGCCCCCAACAGCAAGTAAAATAAAAGAGAACATAAACAACATGACTACATGAAACTACAACATTTCCATGAAATGAAAGAAACCATAACTAAAATGAAAGATAGCCAGGTGTGGTGGTATGAGCCTGTAATACAAGCACTGGGAGGCAAGAGGCCAGGGATCATTCGTGTTTGCAGGTTCAAAACTACTCCAGGCAACATAGTGAGACCTGGTCTCAAAAAGTGGCAGGCGTCTGTAATCCCAACTACCTGGGAGACTGAGGCTGGGGATACTTGAGTCTGTGGGACCAGGACTACCCCAGGCAACATAGCTAGACCTAGTCTTAGATAGATGATAGATGAGAGAGAGAGAGAGAGAGAGAGAGAGAGAGAGATACCCTACTGAATGGTAGAAAATATTTGTCCACCATACATCTAACAAAGGACTGGTATCAACGATAAAAAAAAGGACTTATAAAATTTCACATGAACAAAACAACCCAATCAAAACATGGGTAAAAGAAATACACAGATGCCTTTCCAAAGAAGACAAATAGCCAACAAACACATGGGGAAACGTTTCATAATCACTTATTAGAGATATAAAAATCAAGACCACAATGAGATAACATCTCATACCTTTGAGAATGGCCCATATTAAAAAAGAAACAAGTGTTAGCAAGAATGCAGGAAAAAAGGAACCCTCCTACACTAGTGGTGGGAATTCACACTGGCCGTTTTTACTGGACCGGTGTGTAAGTATCACACAACATTAAAAGTGGATATACCATTCAACACAGTAATTCCACTCCTAGGCATCAAGTTCAAAAAGATTAATTCAAAAGGAAACTTACACTTCCATAATTACTGCAGTGCTCAACTATGGAAACAACCTAAGCGGCCCAGAACAGATAAATGAATCAAGAAGATGTGGTATATATACAAAATGGAGTACTACTCATTAATCAGAAAAGATAAACTTATCTCATTTGCAGCAACATAAATGGAACTTGAAGGGATAATGCTAAGTGAAATAATTCAGAAGGAGAAAGATAAATACTGGGTAGTGTCAATAATACATAGAATATAAAAGAACCAAATAAATAGTCAGATAGAGGCAAACTTAAAAACTAACCTTTTGTATCTTACCACAGAACTGAAGCACCCAGGGAGGGTAGGAGGAAGGGGAAGGGAAAGAACCAAAAGGGAAGGAAGCTAAATGTCTGTGATGGTGGAATATGGGTGAGTGGGTGGTGGATGCACTATGGTGGTAATACCTGAAGGAGTTATTACAAAATTACCTCAATTAACAATAAATCTTTAAAAAAAATCTTAATGTACTTTTTAATGGATTTCATGGAATTTCATTTTTTTTTAAATGGTGAAACACATCTCAACTTGTAGCAAAGCATACTTTCTAATTCAAAGTTGAGTTGTTTTCCTGGCATTTAAGAGAAGTAATTCTCCAAGAATAGTACTATTCAAAACTTTTGCAAATATGCCTAGTATATAAATATAACCTTTATGATTAATATGAGTAGTAAAAGATAAAAGTTATAAAAGCAAACAGTTTTTCAATCAATATATTGAAGTTATAGGATGTTTACACACTGTTATTCACTTCAGGGAGACCCAGAAGAGAATCCACATCTATTGTATGGAAAAATATACAAAACAATGGGAGTTTTAGCTACTATGTACCAATTAAAGAATAATGAGAAAACTTTCATGCAGCTAAAAATCTTCTGGGATTACTAGCTTTTAGTGGGACTACTTGCTCTTGAAACACAATCTGTACAGTTTCTTTATCTTTGGAAAGTTTACTTGAATTTTTATTCATAGAGTTTAATATAATCATGTATTTATTTGCTCAAATAAATTTTTGGTATCTACTATGTGCCAGATCCAGGTTAAGCAGGAAAAAAATATTAGCCCTTTTGCTGAGTTTTTACTTAATTAGTTAAGAGATAACAGAGACAGGGCTATCTACACAAACAATAAGTATATACTTGGTAAAGGTCATAAAATGGGTATATTCAATGTGTAATGGAATTGTAGAGAAAGAGCTTCACAAACATTCTAATTGTCACTCAGTTTTTACTAGCACCTAGGTGGCAGATGTTGTAAATATCATCAGGATTACAAAGACGAAAAAAAGGAAAACAAAAATATACCCCAATGCAACAATTTCCAGAACAGAGCTGTATAAATAATGCCATAGAAACACAGAAAGATATCTGACTCAAGAAGTAGAGATACAGTAAATCCTCACCAGATATTCAAATGTTTTAAGTCCTAAATACTAAATATTAGGGGAACAAATCTGAAATCCAATTGAATTTCCACTGCTTTAATTTTCTTACAGCTTGCATTTTTGCAAAAATACAGTTTAATTAGAAAAGTATACATAAAAAAATGGAAGGTCCTATGGCACAACAGTTCAAGAGAGTCTTTTTTGGGAAATCATTAGTATTTTTTTTTATGGCTATAGTGCAGGTGTTCCCAAGGAACCAAAACAGAAAGAACAAGATGAAGTTTAAAAAGGAGACTGGAAAAAGTCAGGAAAGATGTTGAATGCCAACCTATGCAATGTATGCTCAATCCCAGGAATGATGGGAACCAATGAATGACTTTATGAGGAGGATATATGATCAGATTTGCTTTGGTGGAGAGATCACCCATGAGTTTCAAGGGTCTTGCCCTGATCTCCGTGCATGACTCTGAATGCAACACCGGACACAGGCTCAGTCCAGCCCTATTTTCTTACACATGCTTAACCATATGTAAGAGCAACCATAATGTCACCTTCCAGAAATAGCATTCAACTGGTCACCCTCCTGGTCTCACTCTTACCTAGAAGTCTCCACTCTCCACAATCTCCCTTCTGTATTAGCAGTCCTCCTCTCCACTGATGAAGGACACTGTCCTTGTTCCAACCCCACAGCATTTCTGGGCATTTTTCTTTTTTAACCTATGTTCATGCTTTTGCAACCCTATCTTTCAGATGAATCATCTGCCCTGTTCATCTCTGAGACTTAAGAATTTCCAAGGGTCTGTAAGACCTGATTCTCTCCAGGTCCTAGGCTCCCTCCCTTTCAGATACTTTTTCCCCCATCTTAACTCGAAACTCCTGCCTCTCTAACTCTGCCTTCTATCTGTCTTATTCCACAAGCCTGAGGAAACTGTCGACACCAATAGCCACAGACTGAAATTACCTACCAGGCCAAGCCTAGTGTCCCAATGTGGCCTTTGGTTATCTCCAATTACACAACTACCTGAATTAGGTTTTCACCTCTTGAGTAGTTCTTCCGCTATGCATGATCACAACCTCCCTGGGCTTGCTTCTCTTTCTTAACTTCCCTCCCAGACCACATCCCTGCACAGCTCCTCTGAAATCAAAAGATGTTAGACCAAAAAGGACACAGTTTTGTCTTACGCTTTTTTCTGATTTGGTCTTTAAGATAGAGAACCATCTCAGCATTGCCCAAGTGCCAGGTCTGTCGTGGTGAAATGCTTCATAATGCCCTACTAATAATAATGGCCCTAATCTTTGATGGACTTATCCCCAGGAATTGTACAATGCAATATACATTCATTCTTCCTTCTAGCCTCCCAGTGACTCCATTTCAGAGGCTGCAAAAAATCCATTTTACAAAGGCACACTAAAACGTAGACATTAAATAAATTTGCCACCGGTAAGTGACGCTATCGCTAGAAAGCAATTTGTATCTACAGCTCTTTACTGATAATATTACTTTGCAATACGGCAAAGTCTGTGTTGCTGTGGCCATTTGACTCCAACCAGCAGGTTCTCTGGGTATCCCCCTGAGGATTCTCATCAGCCATCCTGAGAGCTCACTGGTACAGCTGGGAAAGGCTGTCAATTGAAGACAGTCTTTTCTCATATAACCTGCCAATGAAAAAACCTGTCACAATCTTCAAAGGCGGAGGACATTTTTAGAAATGTTAAGGTGGGAAAGATGTCTCTGTTCTCTGGTGACTGTTACTCACTGAGACACTCAACTGTAACAGCATTTTCTGTTTACTTTGCTCTAAAGTTTAGAGAATTTAGCACATGTCACCTTTCATTGAGACAGAGGCCATGGTTTGAAAAATGAAATATCTTTTTGACTGGATGACATATCAGTTCACTTGTACTTATAAAATGTAAGTGACCTATTGAATGTGAAGGGTGGTAAAGTCTTCTAATAGATTATCCCTCCACAATGAGCATTTTTAAAACAAAGGCACATTTATTCCTGATAAAGGAATAATTGACAACAAAGACACAATGTTGATTTGCTATCAGACAGCAGATTGCTTTGTGATAGTTTCTCCTAAGATGTTACAAAAGCTAAAAAATAGTATACATATTTAAAATCTCACACATCTTGTTTTTTTCAATGCCAGAATCTCTTAAAATATCTACACACATTATTTTTACTCATATTGCCTGCATATTAAAGGAGTAAGTTTTCTAAATTTGCCACCAAACTTAAGGGGGAAAATGGAAGAAATATGTAAAATGGAATAGAAATATATTCAGCTATGTTTATTTAATTTGTATATTAAGTTATCAATTATTTATCCATTAGGTATTGGGTATGATATTAGGTGCCTATGTAAATTATATTAACACTAACAATAATTCTGTAGTAAGCATATTCTTCTTTTAATAGATTAAAAAAAAGTGACATGACTTTCCCCAAGGTTAGGTATTCAAATCCAAGTCACCTTGTTTCTGAAAAGCAGTGTTCTTTTTACCAAACAGTCTAGATAGCATCAGCTCAGGAACTATACATGAGCTCATTTTTACTCCTAGATCTGCTGATACCAACATGACAACTTACTTAACCTCTCTGTTACTCAGTTTGCTTTTCTGTTAAAACAAGAATAGCAAGGATGCTCATCTACTAATAGTCTGATATAGATAAAATCAGTTAACAGAAAAAAAGTTGTTTGGTACCAGGTGTTATATATAACATGTGCTCAAAAATTATTCTTTTTAATATCATCAGCAGCACCTATCATTATTATTATTTTTACTATCACACAGAGCTTTCTCCTCTCTAGCTACTACCATGTCATGTTCCCCTTCACAGTCACACTTACTGAAAAAAATGTGCACACCTGCCATCTCCAGGTCCTAACCTCACACCCACAGTTAAGGCTTCTGCCCCCTTAACCCTGCTATTATTGAGAACTCTGTCACAGCAACCAGCATGAGTTCATGAGAGTCATCTAATTTTACCATCACATTCCCAGTCTCCCTTGCTGTTGTGTGCAGCCATGGGGTGAGCCTGCATTCCCAGAAAAGTAGGCAAAGCTGGCATGGTCCATGGAAAAGCTCCCACCTGTGATCTCTCTCGGCTCATTCACAGACCTGATGCTGCAGATCCAGCTTCATATTTTAAAGCCCAGGGTATTACAATGACACGGGAACAGTCCCCATTTGAACACATAGTGTAGAGCGCACCACTCCAACAGCTCCAGTCAAGTGTCTGTGGCACAAGGGACAACTTGTGGAATGTTGAGGCCCTGAGTGTGGGGTTGCTTGTCATAGATATCAGCTAGGTTAATGCCATTTCTTGATCCTCATCTTAGTTATCCTTAAAGAATTTTTTCAAACTGTTCCTTCTTATAGCTTCCAAGACATCACACTCTTCTGCTTTCCCCCAATATTTCTGCACATTGCTTCTGAGTTTGCTCCACTGCCTCATATCCTCAATTTCAAAATTATCCTCTGGATCAGAAATATTTTAGCCCCAGTCCACTGAGTCCTTTGTGTCGGGGCCTTCGGCAGGCCCGAAGCTCCACTCCCAGGTTAAAAGATGGGGCTTATGGTGCAGGCACCCCCCACAGGGGCCTTCTGATCTGAGTGGGAGGTGGGGGAACCCCTGCTGAGGAATGGGGGGCAACATTAACCCCACTCTGATTTACTCCCACTCCAGTCAGTCCTCATCAAGAACAAGAAAACCATAAATAATTCATCAGAAGAAACAGATGAGGTAAGGGATATGACTAAAAGCCCTGGATATACACCTCCCCTGGGTAGGACCCAAAAAGAGCTTGGAGAGAACTACTGAACATAGGACAACTGTGACCAATTATAGAGATGGCCTATCAGGATTACTCCAACACTGTCACCATCACTAGGGTCTAGGAACCAGAATTCTGGTTCAGAGAAGCTTTCAGCAAAAGCAAGATGCACCCCCTCCAGATAGTGGGAGGAAGGTCAAAGAAATATGGCAGTTGCCTGAGAGTTAAGCAGCAAGCCATGACCAAGAAGACCAACCAGAAGAGCCATCAGTTACCATCTGTCTCTTCCAAAGAACTTCTCAACCAACGAAGGAGAGGAACCAGATTCTCGAAGCCAAAGACCAGAATTACAAGGTGGTGGTGGGGGGGGGAATACCAAAAAGGGATGAAGAACAGAATGGAAGAGACCTCCTGTAAGGAAAAACAGGCACTGATGGACTACAAATGAACTTAGATTGGCTGCCTGATGCAAGTTAAGACTGGAAATCTAAGCAGTACAGTCTACTGTGCTCCAGGAACACAAATTCTTACTCAGGAAAAGGACATTGCTCCAAGAAAAGAAGAGACTGAAAAGCAAAACTTGGACCAGTAATCAATAACGAGAAAGGAGAAGGAATGACCAGAGATAGGGCTGGGGGGAGGAGGGGCAACAACCATACAAAGAGGGGACCAACAACTATACAAAGGGGACTGATGTTGTATGGTACTAAAAGTAAATATTAATTTAAAAAGATTAAATACTAAAAAAAAAAAATAAATGAGAACTATAAAAAAAGAAAAATATATATATAACCTTTGGCTGGTATTGTCGAAATTAATTTTTGAAAGAATTCTATCTCATTGTCTCTAAGTAAAACCAGTGCTTATATAATTTTTTTAAAAAAATTTTTAAGAGACTAGGTCTTGCTATGTTGCCCAGCATTGTCTCAAACCCACAGACTCAAGTGACCCCCAACCTCAGTGTCCCAGTAACTGGGATTAATGACACCACACTCGGTGAGGCTCATGACACCACACTCGGCTGCTTATATAAATTAAATATCCTCTTAGAAAAATAAAGTAACAAACACAAATGCCTTTCAAAATAAAAGAAATGTTTTAGATATTTTAAACCATGTGAATATTCTTATATATTCTTCTTTGTTCTCTTTCTAAGCCTTTAAAAATAAAATACTATGGTTTATGGATGACTTGGTAGTGGGAGAACTTCCAGATATGCAGCAATGTAAGAAAAAAAATATATATATATATACACACACATATATAAAATCAATCAATAAATAAATAAAACTTAAAGAACCCTGAAAACAGGCCTCAGACTGGATTTGAACCCCAGGCTGTGGTTTGCTAATTCCTGCCAGAGTTGACAGGACATGTTGAAAATATGTAGACATGTCCTTCCTTCCAGTTCAACCTTCATCTCATATCTCTATATCTCTGTGCTGTACACTCTCTGTGAATATCATATCCAATCCTGTGTTTCAAATACACCTATATATTAATGTCTCCTAGATAGATCTCTTTAGAGCTGACCTTCCTTTGTGAAACTGACCTAACTGTATAACTTCCTACTTAACAACTCCCCCTTGGATATCTACAAGGTCTCTGAAACATAAACAACCTGAAAGAAGTTAGCTGATCCTCCCATCAAACATGTTTTGAGCTCAAATAAAAGACACCACCATCCTCAAGTCAACAGTACAGAGGAAATCCCTGCTTTCTCCTTTATCCTCATCCTCCAAGTCCAATCTATCACTCAGTTCTGTCAGTTGAGACAAAATAAATGTGGAATCTATCTATTCCTCTCTGCCCCCATGACACCACCCCAGGTCGTGCCATTAGTGTCTTGTCTGAACACTGGTGTGAATTTCCTCATTGATCCTTCTGCTTTCACTCTCATCCACCCACACGGATTGCCCAAACAGCAACCTTAGAGATCTTTTAAAACTGTAAATCAAGGTCGGACATGGTGGCACATGCCTGTAAGCGGCAGCCTACGAAGCCACAGCCAGAACCAAAGATTGCAGTTCGAGTCCCACCCAGGGCAACGTAGCGAGACCTAGTTCCAAAAAAGTAGCTGGGCCTGGTGGCAAGTGCCTGTAATCCCAGCTACCTGGTAGGCTGAGGCTGGGGATTGCTTGAGTCCGTGGTACCCCGGGCAACATGAGCCTGCGGTTCCATGGGCAAAAATAGCGAGGCCTAGTCTCAAAACAAAAACAAAAACAAAAAAAAAAAGAAACTGTAAATCAGCTTATATTGCTATTCATCCTTGAATGGCTTCTCCTTGCTCTTAAACTAAAACCAAACTCC
Source organism: Uropsilus gracilis (assembly GCA_004024945.1). Taxonomy (NCBI): domain Eukaryota; kingdom Metazoa; phylum Chordata; class Mammalia; order Eulipotyphla; family Talpidae; genus Uropsilus; species Uropsilus gracilis. The sequence continues at coordinate 9,294 of PVHY01003955.1, forward strand.
TCATTGTGTAGGGTACAGTCACTTCCTCCTCTTCCACTTCTCTTCAGGCACACTTGCCTTTTTTGCTGTACATCTGACAATGCCCCAGGGCATCACTCTTTCCTTCACGGAAATGATTATCTGGTATGGACACTTGTATGTCATTTACTTCCCAATTTTTGTCTCTCCTTCAGCAAATACTTACCCTTATGCATATCAGATTGTTAACACCATAAAGGCAGAGATTTCACTTATCTTATTTATCAAAATAGTACCAAGAACATCATCTGATTCAGTGTTGCACACGGTGACTATTTGTGCACATAGTTAATATTAACAGGCAAGAAATGAAAACATCAATATAGGTAGGAAATAGACTCATGAACTTAGTGATGGAAATTATTTTGACTTTGCTTTAATGATAATGACCTTAACTTCAGAAAAACTGTTAGCAACTACTGATGGTATTTTTCAGGTCAAAGTATTTCATAGCTGTGTTTTCATTTTCCTTTGTTTTCCTAAGTTCCAATATGAAGCTAAGTCAAATGCTGAGAACCTCACTTTATAGAAGAAAAAAAGGTTGATTTCATCAATGAACATAGGCTAGGAATTTTACTGCAAGTTTCTGCTTTCTAGGCATCTCATCATGACCCAGTAGGTCCTGGAATCTATGAATCTCAAAGATGACCAGCTGTTCTCCCTACTGCTCTGTGAGGACCCTGATGCTAGCAAAGCAGAACTCAAAAATGATGGTTTCAAAGTTGTCTGTCTAAAATAGAAACCAACAAAGTTTAGTTTTGTATTTTGGAGTTAGAAGTTAGTAGACTGGTCACAAAGATAATATTGTGTAAGGGAGTTCAAGACTTAAAATATGAACTATAAAATGATCCAGTTGTGATATCATAGCCCAATGAAGACTGTGTTCAACTGACAATGTTCTCCTTCACTGGAGTATGCAGCCATCCTAAGCCCTAAAAGTTGTGGAAATCTTCCAGGAAAGTCAGAGAAGAGAGCAATAATTAAAAGTCTGGATGGCAGAATAAAGGCCAGTGGAGAGTCGGGCACAGTGGTGCATGCCTATAAGCTTTAGCCTATGAAGTGTTTGGGGCTAGGGATTGTGGTTCGAGTCCCACTCAAGGCAACACAGTGAGACCTAGTCCCAAAAAATAGCTGGGCATGGTGACACATGTCTGTAATCCCAGGTACCTAAGAAGCTGAGGCTCGGGATTGCCTGAGTTTGTGGTACCCTAGGCAACTTGAGCGTGCAGTTCCATGGACAAAAATAGAGCGACTTAGTCTCAAAAAAGAAAAAGAAGAAGAAAGAAAGAAAAGAAAAACAAAGCAAAACAAAGGCTAGAGGAATGGACATGACATATCCCTGAAGAAGAGATGCAAGAAGGGATGTCACCACATTGTTGAACACTTGATCGATTGTCTTCCGCGTCCACTAACAAGAATAATGGGTTTAAATAAGTCAGAGTGATCACAGCATGATGGGAAAGAAAATCAGTGAACCTTTGCCTAGATTTTTCATTCCTTGAGCATGGAGAATATGCCCACACTTGGGCACAATGTGATGGTAAGGGTAGCTGTTCCTGGGTACCTTTGCCTCCAAATCTCTGCCCTATTGAAACAAGGTGAAAAGAAGACTTTCTGACTTTATCTTTAACTGTCTACGCTTATCTGCTTGCTTCTCTCTCTAAAGCAGGCTACACACTCTTTATTTTCTAGCATTTTCACTGATCACCTTTACCATTGATATGCAAACATCAGCTACCAGCTTCTCTCTGCTTTCTTTCCCTCTTTTAGACCTAAAAAGAAAAACTTTAAAACACAGTTTAAACTTTTCACCCGTAGGTTCTTACCACCATGCCCAGCCTTTTTAACCAAAATACCAAACCAATACAAGACTATCAGTGCAGACTAATTTATTTTTAACAAAGTGACTTTTTAATTACTACAAAAGAAAACATGTAAGACTCAGATTACTTTAACATTGTCCAAAACCTTACTCAGTATTGTCTAAAGTCCTTTCCCAGATTGCCCCAAAATCCTCAGTCTCTCAGTCCTGATCATCTCACCAGTGTCCAGACAGAGTCCATCTCTAGACGCTTGAAGACATGTTCCTTTGACTGCTCCTCCTTTTCTTCCACGCTGTCTTCTCCTTCTCACCTTCAGGTAGCAGAAACTCCATGGTGCCAAACCAGCAAAGTTTACTTTTTTCTCAGGCCTAACTTTTGCATGGCCTCTTTTAGACACAAATCAAACTCAGAAAACAAACTTCAACACAGAGTTTAAATCTGCAAACTCCTTAACTGCATTTAGCACACATGCTGCCAGCCTGGGCCAGCCAAGGGTTGCAGGCCTTCGGTGGCCACATGGCCAAGCTTACATGGCTCACATCTTTACAAGATGGCTGATTCCCATCTCTCCTCCATTCAACCTCTCTCTCTATCCAGTCTCTATATTCCAATCTAAATGCCCCCTTCTCTTTGTTTGCACACCCTTTATATACCTTCATTTCCCGCCTTTCAGGAAACCTGTTTCACCTTGACCATTTCGCTTCTTTCTTCCCCCTACATCCCCCTAAAGGAAAATTCCAGCTAAGGTCATTTTCCCATTTTAACATTCCTGTCCTTAAAATCTGCAATCTTAAACAGAAGACAATGGGGGGGGCACACCCTATTACTATGAACTATCTTATAACTGGGCTTTTTCTACTCCAAGTTGAAAAATGAACACACAGTTACTTCATACATAGGACTGTAAAAGACCCTGGTACCTTAAAGTATCACCCTTCTTTAATACATCCACATCTGAATTCCTGCAAAAACAATGCCAAACTATAAGCAGAACTTCAGAAATGTACCAACCATTCATGAGAACATGGGACTGGAACTAGTGTTTCTGAAAGGATCCCATGCAAGAAGACACTTGGAATTCAGGGCAATGGGGCAGGGAGAGACTTTGTGAGTCCATAGCAGACCAGGTGGTCTGTTTTCTGGTTATAACAAACTCAGCTGTTAAGCAGGATGATAACAATATTTACTAAACAAAATTTGTACCAAGGATTGTGTCTAGTGATGTGAATGAAATGATTAAAAGGCTTGTCATCTGTTTCTCCAAAGTAGAAAATATAGCAAGGGGAAAAGGTACATATAAATGCTCTTATCCAAAGCAAAGCATGGAGAACATCATAATGAGGGAAATTATTAAATTTTCAAAAAGTCTGCTACACACATAATTACAAATACAAGCAAAGATCACAAGAACATTAAATACCAAGAATTTAATGACAATAAAGTACTAACATAAATTAAAAACAATACTACTTTATCTCTGAATTCTTTTTACTTGACATCCTTATAACCATCAAATGTTACTGAACAAAAGCTATAAGATGTATCATTTAATAGAATATTTTAGTTAATAAACCATTGACCACTAGTTATTTCTAGGACACACATGTAGGCAGTAGGATATAAACAACTAACCTCTTCTCATTTTTCTATCTGTTTAATGACTTATTCAGATACATATAATAAAATTCAACATGAAATTCAGACATTTCTGATTTGGGGATAGATGGAAGATATACAGAATGAAAGAAATGCAAAAAAAAACTTTTAAAAGTGGGGAGGTGAGAGAATAGACAGCTGTCACTAGATTTCTTTACTGATAATGCCTTAGACAAAAGCACGTTTTTGTTGTAACCACTGATGTAGCCCCTTCTGTCCATGAGGTGAGATGTCACTCACTAGAAATCTGAATGCTCAGAAACAGGTGTTTTCAGATAAAGATTTTGTTTGTTTGTTTGTTTGTTTGTTTGTTTGTTTTTGAGACTAGGTCTCACTATTTTGCCTGTGGAACTGCAGGCTCACATTGCCCAGGGTACCACAGACTCAAGCAATCCCCAGCCTCAGCTTCCCAGGTAGCTGGGGTTAGAGGTACGCACCACCACACCCAGCTATATATTTTTTGGAACTAGGTCTCACTACGTGCCCCCTGCAGGACTCAAACCATGATCCCTGGCCCCTGCCATGGCTTCTTAGACTGCCGTTTCCAGGCATGCGCCACCAAGCCCAGCTTCAGATAAAGATTTTTATTATATAGATATGTACTAAGTGGTAGTGATACAAAACTTAAATAAGATATCTTCTGAATCCTCACCCAGTGAGGGACAGAAACTTACAGAAATGGTAACAATATATTGTAAAAAATGCTGTAGTCTCAGCAATCACAAAATACTGTGGTAGTAAATAGGAAAGTTATTGTGACTGGAGAAACAAAAAAGAGTCAAAGAAAAAGTACCATGTGAGTTCAGCCTTAAAAGTGTGAATCCAAGCCGGGCACGGTGGCTCATGCCTGTAAGCGGCTGGGGCTAGGGATTGCGGTTTGAGTCCGGCTTGGGGCAACACAGCGAGCCCTAGTCCCAAAAAATAGCTGGGCATGGTGGCACATGCCTGTAATTCCAGCTGAGGCTGGGGATTGCTTGAGTCTGTGGTACCCCGGGCAATGTAAGCCTGCAGTTCCACGAGCAAAAATAGCGAGACCTAGTCTCAAAAAAAAAAAAAAGTGTGAAAATGGCAGGAAAAGGCATTCCAGGAACACACATAAAGAGCACAATATGTTGGCAGGTAGGGATAGGGAGCTGGGGAATGGGGGGGAAATGAAGCCTGTAACACAGCACTATTCAAACACTTAACTGACATTCCTGTCATTTTTGTATCAGTGATATTTTGTTGTAGTCTCCCAAGAACTAACAATAGCTCAGGATCTATGTTGAAACATTTTTTGTTCAGTTCGTTAATGATTCCTGTCTATTGGGCAACAGCATTTACAGGAAAACATCACCCAGCATGAAACACATATTTCACCAAATGTAAATAAACTGATACTAACTGCACTGGGCAAAAGAACAGAAGTGGTCTTTACAGTTCTTCGAGTTCCCATGTATCGCCCAGAGCACTTAAATCCACCTCACTGGAGCCAGCTGAAAAGACCTCCATCCCAGTCAATACCTCAGGAGCAGCAGGGCCTTCCCCCTGTGTTTTCAGGTAACCCCTCAGTGAGACTAATTAGATTTTTTCCCAAAAACATCCAGGTTATTGATTTGAGAACTGAAAAGAATATTGATGTACAGTAGACAGTTACACTTGAATAATTAACTATAAAATTTTTTATTGAGGCAACATTGGTTTATGATACTGTAACTATAGAATTTAAACTAGGAAAACTGAAATGTCTATCAGTTTTGCTGCTATGATAGCTTCATAGATTTATTTACTGTAAATCTTTTTTACAGAAGCTCTATCTGAGCTTCTAAAATTAGAGAGATTGCACAATAATTTTGCCTTGAAATTTAAGTGTCTTGTTATATTGAAGCTTTGCTTATTCCTGAGATTATAAATGCTCTTCACATAACATTTGCTTATTTGAAGACTTCTCATTATGATCTCCTAATGGCATTAAGGTTTGCTCTGCTGTTACTACTAATATATCAGCTAGTTCAAAAATACTTACTGACTCCCTGCCTCCCTTCCACATGGTAGTGATTGTTTGCCAGAGAGGATCCTAAATTCCCCTTGACTGAAGGGGAACACTCTTAGCTGATCAGCTGAGCCCAGTGGGTCACTTCCCACTGAGAAGTCAGTTGAGTTTGATGCTGGCATGAAAAGAACTACTAGCTATTTTTTTTTAAACTATTTTAGAGCAAGTCCCAGAATGGATATCAAGTCCCTGGAAAATACATGCCTACATACATACATATATTTGTGCATAACTGCAGGAATAAATATAAACTCACCCAAATTGAAAAGGTAACTTGAATCTGCAGAATAAAGCAGTAACATTCACTGACTGTACATAAAGATTATTAAGGCCAACTTACCTATACAAATATTCAGCACCAGGACCGGCAGACAGCACTTCAGGTGGAGGCAAGATCCACACCACCCACCCTGACTTCTACCTATTTAATACTTTAGTTCTTATACCTTCCTATACCCTAACACACATGAGTGTGAACACTATATATAAGAATGATGACCACAGACAAGCCTGGGGGACATGTCACATGTTAATTCGAAGTTGAAATGAGTATAGATCATGAGTACAGGTTAATACACATGTGAGAAACAAGGGGGTAGAAAAAAAGACAAGGCCACTAGGCAATCCAGGATTTTGGTTCTGGTTCCTGAACAAGCCTTCATTTGTCAGAAGATGCCTGGGAGAAAAAGGCAGGGTCAGGGAGTAGAAAGAGGCTTTGGCATGGAAACCATGGAGACTGAATCCCCTTTGACTTGCCAGCTTCTGTGAGCTGGAGCATGCTATCTATTCTCTAGACTACTGCAGACTTCCTTTCAAAAAATATCATGGAGCCTTCTGGACAAGAGAATACAAAGTCAAAGCACCTGGCAGTATGTGGGTTCACACAGACTCCCCTCATAATTTCTATTTTTTTAACATGAATCTAGAGATTGTGAGCCTCCTTGAGGTCATTAAGAAATCCTTGAGAGCCTGGAAACAGTTGCAGTAACAGAGCGGGTGAGATTTTATCTCTGTAGCAGAACAGACCTCTCACATGGCTCAGGAAATTCCAGCTGAGAAAATGTCTTGACATACCATAGAAGTCCTCCGTGTCCAGGATTTCGGCCAGTCTGGACTTGGGTCCCAGGTTGGAGGGTCGGGGCTCTGGGGACAGGCACCCTGAGCCAAACCTTCCACAGGGGTGAGGGGAGTTGCGGTAGAGCAACATTTAACCCCCTCTCTACACTCTCCCACTCCAATCCATCCTCATTAGGAACAAAAACTCTGTAAATAATCCAATAGAAAAAAAATAGATGAGGAGAGTGTTTTGAGTAAGAGCCTTGGACACAAATATCCTCTGGGCAGGACCCAAAAAGACCAAACTATGGAACACGAGACTGTGAAACCAAACTAAAGAGCTAACAATTAGGATTACTCCAACACCATTATTCTCAATGAGGTCTAGGAGCCAGAATTATGCCCTGGAGAAGCCTCCAACAAAAACAAAAGCAAGGTGCACCCCCACCTCATGCCCCAACCTCCAGACAGAGGGAGGAAGGTCACAGAAATATGGCAGTGGCCTGAGAGCTAAGCAGTAGTCCATGAACAAGGAGACCAACCAGACCTACCTACAATGGGCATATCTTCCCTCAGGGAAATTTTTCAACCAACGACAACACGTAAGAGACATACAGAATGGAGGAACTGGTACTGTCAGACTCCAAACAAGCTTGAACAGGCTGCCTCATGGAGGCCAAGACTGGAAATAAGAGAAGCGCAGTCTACCGTGCACTCTGGAACATTGAACCTCACCCAAGAAAAGGACATAGATCCAGAAAAAAAATAAAATAAAATACTTAAAGTCTAACCCGGGTACGGTGGCGCGCACCTGTAAATAGCAGCCTAGGAAGCCACGGCCGAAACCAGGATTTGCAGTTCAAGTCTCACTCAGGGCAATGTAGCAAGACCTAGTTCCAAAAAAATAGCTGGGCGTGGTGGCGTGTACCTGTAATCCCAGTTACCTGGGAAACTGAGGCTTGGGATTGCTTGAGTCCATGGTACCTCAGGCAAAGTGAGCCTGAGGTTCCAGGGACAAAAATAGCACAACCTAGTCTCAAAAAGAAAAAAGACTTAAAGGTTAAACATGGACCAGCAAACAGTAAAGAGAAAGGAGAAAGAGTGAACAAAGGGGCTGGGGGGAGCATGACCAACAATCATACAAAAAGGAATGATGATGTATGATACTAAAATTAAATTTAAAAATTATAAAAACATAAATAAGAGAAAATAAAATTATACCTTAAAAACCCACTGTATCTGACCCACTAGTGGTAATTCAGAAGAATGTAGTAGGTTGAGGGTGGGAGAGATGTGAACCAGTCAATCTAGTTTATGGTATTCAAACAATACACTCATGATAAATTTATAAATGGCTTCTCAAGTTTTTTTAAAATTGAAAAATAAATGATGTAAAATACACTAAGTTTTAATGGTTCCAATTTAAAAGCCAGTCGCTAAAAAATAGGAGAGAAACAATAGTCTCTCTTCCTCCACATTACTAAACACAAATCTTGAATTGTCCAAGCTTTGTGAAAGCAAAACATATTGTGGAAAAATAAATATTTTAAGTATTTTAAACTCTGCTGTCCTGTAACAACTATGAATTCAAAACAAGAAAGAAAAGCTCTTTTACAACACTCTTACACTCACACTCAGAGAAAAGTGTCCATTTTTCTCTACTGGGCACTTGATGTCCCTATTCACTGAGTTGCTTTACAAAGAGAAGGAAACTTGAAAAAAGCATAAAAAATTGTCATTATATTAAACAAGGACGGGTGATGGAAGGAGGATTTATACAAACCTTATAGAGATGTAGAATAAACACTTTTTTTTTTAAGACTAGGTCTCGCTATTTTTGCCTATGGAACCACATATTCATGTTGCCCAGGGTACCACAGACTCAAGCAATCCCCAACCTCAGCTTCCCAGGTAGCTGGGATTACAGGCATGCACTACCACGCCCAGCTATATTTTTTTAGAACTAGGTCTCACTACATGCCCCCGTCAGGACTTAAACCACCATCCCTGGCCCCAGCCATGGCTTCTTAGGTTACTGCTTACAGACATGCACCACCATGCCCAGCCCAGAATAAATACATCTTATATATGCATCTCTAGACACCTGTCTCTTACAGATATGAAGATATTAATGATATCCAGAAAACTATTTCTAGAATGTGAATAACTCTAAAAGCCACATAGCAAGTGTGTCCAGACTGTTTATCTTATTGTTTACAAGATCTACAAGATCTCAGCTAGGGCATGGTTGTTGTTCAAGTGAAGGAATGGCTCCTCTGAGCTTTTCTCACAAAGAAATTCATAACCCCGGTAGTTGTGCATGATCCCTGGGCTCCAGACAGTATGATAGAGATTAGAAAAACAAAATGTGGAATGTACTTTAAGACCCTGATAAAACCAATATGTAAATACATTGCTGTAGAATGGTCACTATTCAATTATAATGCTCAAGCAAAGTTGAGATCATGTTAATGAGTTTTAAAAGGGAGCTCCCTACTGAGTATTTCAGGCCAAAATATCCTTTACCTGAATTACATGAATGCTATTTCAACTCTCCACTTTAATGGCTTTTGAGTGCTCAATTAGATTGTTAACAATAAGAGTTCCTCCAAATGGAGACCTAAGCAATAATATACAGTGAGTCTATTTAAACAGCTTTCTGGTGAGTATATGTAGAAGCAGCATAACTCAGCCTTCCCTCCCCCAACTAATAGCATCGCCAATGATAAAGTTGATGCACATGGCTTTTGAGGCTGTATCTTGTAAACCTGAGAATGGTGAACCTAAATTTTAATAGCACTACATATTGTGTTACTGAAAATAACAGTGCTATAAAAATCTATCCTCAGTGTTCAAGACATTAATGACCACTAATAATCAAACATTCAACTCAATAATTCAATTCAATAATTCAATAAATTAATTTACCAATATAGCTAGACTAGGAAATGACCTAGCAGTTTTCATAAATTTACTGTTATCTCTAGTTCCAAGTAGATTGGATTCTTAGTGAGTTCTAAGCATCCCCAGAACATTTGGTCTTAATCTAGAATTCCAAGAGAAAATTTTAAAAGTATTAAAATTTCAAAAATCTTGCTTACTTTTAATTATGCAAGCATTATTTGAGGTACTATGGAAATATATGTATTATTTGATTATATTTCAGCTGAAATTTTATAAAATTCTGTTATGGTAAGGAGAACAAAAAAGAATCAGATGGCCTGGTTCTAAACTGCCTCACATCTTAACTACACAATGATCATGTTAGTCAACCCTTCTATTGAATAATTAGTGATTATTTAATATTTAAGATTAGGAGGTCTTCCTGTCATAATGGGAAGGGAATGGATTTGGGGAGCAAAGAAATTTGTTTGAATACTAGCACCATTAGTTACTGTAAGACCTTGAACAATACATGTGCACATCAGACTTATCTTCCTCTTCAGTAAAATGTTTCCAATTCCCTGATTATTTAAAGACTACATCAGCCCTTTGTGAACCACCCTGAACAGTCTGCTAATACAGTGGAACCCTTACAAGCATGGTTGGTTCCCACACCCTTGAATGCCTTCTCTGGTCTTTCTTGTGAATAAGTTTATCAATGATGTGCCTTTTCATCTTCCTCCCTTTACGTTCTAGCTCTGTATGTTTATTATTATATAGTGATATGTTTAAATTCAACTAAATTCACCACTTTCTCTCCTGGATTTTCTACTTTTGTTGAAGCAAAATAGCCTTAACAAATATCAAGGCTACATCTAGTAAATGCATGCCTGGTAGTAACCTCGATCCTCACCCCTACCTATTGCCACTTTCTTATTTTATACCTATCTGATATAATGGCTGTAAAAATATCTTCTTAATTCCAAATATTGAAAAAAAAAGGTACAGTCCCAATCTAAATCTTCCTCCCCATCTTCCCATTCAGATAGCCAACTCTCTTCACATTTCCACTTGGATCTCTAACAGACATCTATAGCATAACATATCCAGAACTGCACTGTATATCTCCAACCCTAAAGTCTACTCACTGCTGTCTCCCCTCCCTATCTACTTAGCTTTATTTACTCAGGCCACAGCCATGGCATCTATTTGCCATGCCTACATTCTCTCTCTCTCTCTCCTTAAATTCAATAAGATTGTCAATACATTGATCAATACATCAAGACTGTCAGAATATATGCAAAACTTGACCGCAAAAATCAGTGTACATTTTTCATTCTGCTTGACAGGTAGCTCCTTCAAGGCAGGAGTTAGTTCATTACATTCACTATGTAAAGATCTCTCATATTCTGTACCATGTAGTAAGGTAAACAAATAGTTCTAATGATTTAATGAATTTAAATTATTACTTATAAACTTCAGAGTCAGAGGCTGCTCACAGCACAGCAGCCCAGAAGAGCCCAGTCCCACAGGACTAACTCCTGTTGCCAAGGTAACACACCTGAAGGATAGGGAGGATCGAGCATTCTGCATTTCAATGGTCTTCAGGCAGAGTTCAGACTGAGTTTATCAAAGACTGAGGTTTTTGGGTTATTTTTTTCTTTTTGGCAGTGGGCCTTGGGTGACTATTTTTTTAATTAGATATTTATTTATATATAAATTTCGCATCTTTGTGATCTCCAGGGTTCACCCACCCACCCTGACCATTCCTACCCTGTTCCAGCCCCCTGCCCCAAAGTTGTGTATTTTAATTTGGTTGTTAGCTTGTTTTGACTTTTCTTCATGGCTTTTTGTTACCAAAGACTGAGTTTTAATGGCCCGGGAACTCCAGTGTGAAAGGCTGCTCACAGCACAGCAGCCCGGACTAGAGAACCAAGGACACTGACTACTAAAGTCCATCAAGACACCCCAACCAAAAAGGTTTATATGACAAACCCTAGACATACCACTAAATAAAGTCACCTACTCGGAGGCAACAAGAAACATTTAAAATCTATCAATATAAAAAAGAACAATCCAAAGAAAGAAGATAGGAAATACAATAAAAAGCACATATATGTACCACATCCACTGACTAAAGAAACTTGTCCTCCAAAATAGCGGAAACAATATATATCCACCACAGCAACAAAAGCACAAAGACAGAAATAACCACAACTTGGTCGGCTTCACCATGCCATCTAATTCTAGAACAACAGTAAATCAATATGTAGAGCAAGTCCAAAGGGAAAACACAGGTAGGAGGAAGAATACAAACACTCAAGCAAGCCCTAAGAAGAATAACTCACTATCAAAGTATAAACAATCTGCAGAAACCAACATGGAGGACATGGAAGAAAGGCTATATGAGTCAGACAAAGAATTCAGAATCTACTTGTTAAAAACATTAAAAGAGGCAAGGGGAGATAGGGGAAAAAAGCAAAAGCAAGAGGTCAGAAACTTTCAACGAGCTAAGAGAAGTAGAAAAATACAAAAAAGAATGTAGCAAAATGAGCAACATCATTGACAAACAGAAGAATGAGATTGAAACACTAAATAAGAAACTGAACGAAATACAGTTTCTTAGAAGAGCAATAGAAGAGCTCAAAAATGCAGGGGAAAGCCAGGAAAGCAGATTAGAAGAAATAAAAGAACAAATTAGCACACTAGAGGACACAGAAGTAGAGAGGATGGAGAAAGGAAAAGAGAGAGAAAAACAAAGTAAGGAGACAGGAGAAAAAATCCAAGACATTTCAGATACCCAAAAGAAAAAATATATAAGAGTAAATGGAATTCCAAATGGAGAAGAGAAAAACACAGCATCTGAAAGTCTTTTCAATGAAATAATGGAGGAAAATTTCCCAAATCCGAAGAAAGAAATGAAAATAGAAATACAGGAAGCAAAAAGGACACCAAACTACTTTAATGAAAGAAAAAACACAGAAGACACATCATAGTAAAACTTTTAGGGGCCAAAGATAAAGAAAAAATTATGAGAATAACAAGAGAGAGGAAACAGATAATCTACAAAAGAAAACCGATTAGACTGATTTCAGATTTCTCAGAATAGACACTCCAAGCAAGGAGAGAATGGGGCCACATCTTCAAAACACTCCAAGACTAAAGTGCCAGTCAAGAATACTGTACCTAGCAAAACTGTCCTTTCTTTATGAAAGAAAATTTAGAATGTTCTCAGCCAAACAAAGCCTCCAGAAATTTGCTACCACCAAACCCCTGCTGCAAGTAGCCCTAAGATTGAAACCTATAGAAGAATAAAAAGAATGAATAAAAAAAAACTAAAACAGATCCCCAAATGACCAGAAATCCAATGTTAGAACCTCAAATATTAATAATTACTCTAAACATCAGTGGGCTAAACTCATCAATCAAAAGACACAGATTTGAAGACTGGGTTAAAAGACAGAGCCCAACATTCTGCTGCCTCCAAGAAACACATCTGATCCCAAAACATAATAGATTGAAGGTACAGGATGGAAAACAAATCTACAATCAAATGCGTTCCCAAAAAAGGCAGGGGTAGTCATTCTTACAGTAGACAAAGCATATTTCAATATAAAAAAGTGACAAAGGATAAAGAAGGTCACTACCTAATGGTTCAAAGGTCAACCCATCAAAAAGACATAAAAAAAAATCATCAACATATACTCACTAAATGAGGGTGCACCAAGATTCATAAGACAGCTACTTAGAAAACTGAAAACAAATATGAGTGAAAACACACATGTAGTAGGAGACTTTAACACCCCACTCTCAACAAAGGACAGATCAAAAAAACAAAAGCCACACAAGGAGACAAAAGCCTTAAAAGAAGACCTAGACAAAATGGACCTAATAGGTATCTACAGGACACTACAAGGAAACAAATACACCTTCTTCTCAAATGCACATGGATCATTCTCTAAAATTGACCACATACTAGGCCACAAGGCAAACTTGAATAAATACACAAAGATTAAAATAATACCAACTTTTTTCTCAGACCATAAATGTATCAAACTAGAAATAGATGATGAAAAGAAACCAAGAAGAGCATATAACACCGGGAGACTGAACAACATGCTACTAAATGAAGAATGGGTAATTGAAGATATTAAAAAAGAAATTAAAACCTACTTCAAAACAAATGACAAAGAAGACACAGCATTCCAAAAATCGGGGATGCAGCAAAAACATATCTAAGAGAAAAGTTCATAGCAATACAAGCCTATCAAAAAGCAAGAAAATAACCAAAGAAATAATTATTTTCTCCCAAATTGAAAAATTAGAAAAGCACAACAACAACAAAAAAAACCAAAACCAGCAGAAGACAAAAGAAAAGAAAAAGAAAAGAAAAAATAACCTAGAAACCAAAAAGACTATCCAGAAGATCAATAAAACCAAAAGCTGGTTCTTTAAAAAAAATAAAATAAAACTAATAAACCCCATGCAAAATTCACAAAAGAATAGAGAAAATTCAAGTAGACAGAATCACAAATGAGAGAGGAGAAATTACAACAGACACAAAAGAAATCCTAAACATAATAAAAGATTACTATGAACAACTATATGTAAATAAATACAACAACCTGGATGGACAGATTCTTAGAAAGATACAACTATCCAAAACTGAACAAAGAAGATATAGAGAACTTAAATGAATTCTACCACACAGTCAAAGATGAAATAACACCTGCACTACTGAAACTTTTCAAAAAAATTGAGAAAGAAGGAAAACTGACAAACACATTCTATGTAGCAAACATCACACTCATACTAAAACCAAATAAGACAGCACCAAGAAAGAAAACTATAGACCAATTTCCCTAATGAACATGGACACAATAATTTTAAACAAAATCCTGGCAAATCAAATCCAACAATGCATAAATATCATTATTCACCATGACCAAGTGGGATTTATCCCAGAGGCACAAGGTTGGTTCAACATCAAAAATCAATTAACATAATATGCCACATCAACAAAGAGAAAGACAAAACCACATGATTGTATCAATAGATGCAGAGAAGGAATTCAACAAAGTCCAGAATCCATTCATGATAAAAACCCTTGATAAATTGGGGATTAAAGGAACATACCTCAACATAATAAAAGCCATCTATGACAAGCCTACAGCAAACATCATCCTAAATGAGGAAAACTAAAATCATTCCAATTAAGATCTTGAACAAGGCAAGGATGCCCACTCTCCCCACTACTTTTTAACATTATACTGGAAGTTTTAACTAGGGCAAAAGGCAAGAAAAAGACATTAAAAGGATACAAAAGGAGGAACTGAAACTCTCATTATATGCAGATGACATGATTCTCTATATAAGAACCCAAAAAATCCACAGAAAAACTACTTGAAATAATAAACAAGTTCAGTAAGGTAGCCGGATACAAAATTAACACACAGAAGTTAGTAGCTTTCCTATATGCAAAAAGCCAAGAAGAAAAAGAAGAAATCAGAAAAACCATCGCACCAAAAATATTTAAATACTTGGGAATAAACCTAACAAAACACTTGAAAGATCTGTACAAAGAAAACTTTAAAAGGCTGATAAAAGAGATAGAAGAAGACATAAGGAAATGGAAAGACATTCCTTGCTCATGGATTGGAAGAATTAACATCATCAAAATGGCTATCCTACCAAAGCAATCTACAGATTCAATGCATTCCCTATAAAAATCCCAATGACATTATTTAAAGAGATAGAACAAAAATTACAGAAATTCATAGAATAACAAAAGAACTCAAATATCAAAAAACCTCCTGTCCACAAAAAAGGAGAATGGAGGTATTACAATTCCAGCCTTTAAACTATACTACAAAGCCATGGTAATTAAAACAGCTTGGTATTGGTACAAAAAAGACAATCAGATCAATGGAACAGAATTAAGTGCTTTGAAATAAAACCATAAATATATAGTCAGCAAATCTTCAACAAAGGAGTGAAAAACTTACGTTGGAACAAGGATAGCCTCTTCAATAAATGGTGCTGGGAAAACCTGTCCAAAACATGCAAAAAAAATGCTCCCTCACACCATGTACTAAAATCAACTCAAAATGGATAAAAGACTTGGGTCTAAGACCAGAGATCATAATATACATAAAGAAAAATGTGGGCAAAACTCTCCATGAGTTACTATCCAGAAATTCATTTCTGGATACATCTATAGCAGGTAAAAAAAAAAAATGAAGGGAAACAAATAGCTGGGACTACATCAAACTAAAAAGCTTCTGTACAGCAAAGGAGACAACAGAGAAAACAAAAAGAAATCCAATCAAGTGGGAAAAAATTTTGCCCTCCATACAAGTGATAAGGGTCTGATAACAAAGATACCCAAAGAACTCACACAACTTAACAAAAACAAAGTGAAAACCCCAGTTTAAAAAATGGGGATAAGAATTAAAAAGACACTTCTCCAAAGAGGAAATACAAATGGCACATGAAAAATGTTCATTGTCACTAGCAATAAGGGAAATGCAACTCAAAACCACAATGAGATACACCTACACCAGTAAGAATGGTCCACATACAAAGAACGGGCAACAACAAGTGCTAGTGAAGATGTGGAGAGAAGGGAACACTCTTACACTGCTGGTGGGAATGTAAACTGATCCAACCTCTATGGAAAACTGTGTGGAGGGCCCTCAAATTATTGAAAATGAAACTACCATTTGACCCAGCAATTGCTCTCTTGGGAATCTACCCAAAAGAGACCTCAATGTGGGTACAAAGGGACACCTGTGCTTGGATGTTTATTGCAGCACGATTTATAATTGCAAGGACATGAACACAACCAAAATGTCCCAAAACAGATGACTGGATGAAAAAATGTGGTATATAAACACAATGGAATAATACTCATCAATTAAAAATAACAAATTGGATGATTTTATGATAACATGGATGGACTTAGAAGAAATCATATTAGCAGAAACAAATCAAAAAGAAAAAGACATAAACCAAATGGTTTCACTATTATATGGGACATGGGAAAGATATACAGAAAGCCTTGAAGAAAAGTCAAAACAAGCTAACAACCATTCTAAAGTACATAACTTGGAGGCTGGGACAGGACAAGGTGTGAATAGTCAGGAGGGTGAGGGGGGTGAATCCCAGAGATCACAAAGATGTAAATTTATATAAAAATAAATTATTTAATAAAAAATAAATTATTACTTATAAAGATACATGGACAGCATGAAAAATTGGAGATGAATAGTAGTATGTATTTCTCAGAGAAAGATTGTTATTGTGGAGTCAGAAAAATCTGAGAGAACTGATGGAAGTAAGGTAGATGAAAGAACAAGGAAGTGCTGGGCATGGAGGCACATGCCTGTAATCCAAGCACTGTGAGGCAAGAGGCCTGGGATGGCTTGAGTAGGTGGGTCCAAGACTATCACAGGCAACATAGAGAGTCCTGGACTCAAAAAAGCAGCTGAGTGAAGTGGCGGGCACCTGTAATCCCAGGTACCTGGGAGACACAGGCTGGGGGTTGCATGAGTCTTTGGGATCAGGACTACCAAGGCAACATAGCAAGACCTAGTCTTAAAAAATAAAAAAAATTTAAAAAAAGAACAAAGAAGGCTCCATGGCAGAGTGATGATATCGGTCTTCACTACATATTTGCTACATTCATAATACATTTATTAGGATCAAGAAACCAAAATTGTAATATATACTATGCAGACAAATGCCTATTTTAAGTTTTTAAACAGATTTTAATGGTCATCTCCCCTATCCAAATAACCAAACCAGGATCCATTTAACCATTATTTCTAGTTTTCATATGGCTAAAAATAATCCCCTCATAGATATCACTACTGACTCTGCAGAATTTTCTTTTTAAAAGCTTTAAATTTATAAGGAATAACTTTGTGTCAACAAATTACATCACTTTGATGAAATGTGAACTGAGAAGACATAAACTACCAAAGCTAAAGAAATAAAAAAAAAATCTCAACAGACCTAAAGTAAATGCAGAAATTGAATTGAAATCTCACACAAAGAAAAGTTTAAGTTCCTATGGCTTTCCCAGGAAATTTTATTGACAAACCCCTCCAAAAACCAGATGAATTAATACTTCCTAACTCATTCCATGATGCTAGCATTATATGAGTCAGTTCATATGAAATTGCCAGAAAATTTCACCAGATTCAGAAAGCAAAACTATCTAAGGTAGGAGTTAGGGACATGGATCAACTACAAATGAAGGGTCTCCCTTGAATAATAAGATGCTGTAAAACTGGATTGTGGCTGTAATGCACAACTGTATAAATGTACTAAAAAGAAAAGAACTGTCAAATGGGCAGTCTTGCATTATGTAAATTACACTGAAGGACTAAAGGGATTCTTTAATCCCTTTTTGTGAAATCTCTTAACCCATTATAGTTTTACTTGGAAATATAAGGTCAAATAGAGCTAGTTTGTCACTCAAAACTCTGAGTATCTCTCAAGAAGGCAGCTTAAACTTTTTGATCATCTATTTTGCCATCTATAAATGGAAATAATGATACTTTATATGCAGTTTACATTCTTACTTCTAACCTAAGGGAAAGGATTTGGAATAACACTACCACAGAAGATCAATTCTGTCACCAAAATAAGATAAAGCAAAACCTAAACTGAAAGTTAGCAAAGAAATTCCACCCATTTCTAAGGAAAAACATCAATTAAGTGATTTGTACACACCCTTTCCTCAGTTCTGTGCCAAAGACAAGACTCCAGATTTCTATTTATCTTCTAGCTCTCATAGAACTTCTCTAAAGTTGAACATCTTGGGATAACTGAGTCCACAGAAGATCATGTACACAAGATCTCACTAAAATCATTCAGCCTTTTTTCTATTTGTTTGTACACTTATTTTTAGGACTTTATAATATAGAAAAAGAACAAAATCTCTAAAATGTGCAAATTTAGATCTAGATAGTCCATAGGTTATATTTTGTATATCCATAGAGTCTACAAATTACATTATACATACACGTGTGTGTATATGTGTGTGTATGATATATACACATATAATTTGCCTACCCTAAAATTAACCTTTTTCTTCCAAGTAGTTACTTTTCAAAATAGTTAATGATTTCATTGAATTCAGAGTCTTTATACAAACATTATAGGGAATAAGGACTTATTGAAAATGATGCTTAGGCTTTTTTATTTCACTGTAACAAAACCAAATTCTATATCCAAACTAACAACACAGCATTAGGTTTCCAAAGAAAAATATGCTATAGCCTGTCTTGGTGTAGTTCTTCTTGTGCCTAACTTTTATTTCTTCAGCTTTCATGTTTGAACATTCAAAAACCAAAACCTAAAATATTCAATTTTTATGTCCTCAATTTGTGTCTTTTTAACTGGTACCTAAAATTGGGGTTAACAAGTAAAACTACTAAAAATCCTTAATTACTGCAGTGTATTGGTATATCTATATGATTTTCATTGTACATCTATGTTGATACATATGTGTGCATAATATACATACACTTGTCATTAATAAATATAAGTGTGTTGTTTGGGGAAGAGTTTACATATAAAGTTTGGACCTGTTTTGATTCCTTATATGCAAAACTAAAAGAAATACATTGTGTTCTCTACAGATTTCAGCACTTTTTCCCCAAGAAATCTGCATTCCATTTTCTGATTACATTTGTAAAGGCGTGTACTTTTCCTAAGGACATAGAGCAGTCTAATTTGAAAAAGCAATTAAAACAAAAATAACCAAAGTTTTAATCATTAACAAGTCTCATCACTTACAACCAGGGTTCCTCATTTCTTTGATTTTATATCATGCTTCCCAAAAGGTTTCTCCATTAATATTAACAGTTTTATGAATCTCATTACTCTGATTATGCCTTTTCACTTTATTTAAGGTTGTGTCAATATTAAATTATCTGTCCCTTGTGAGCAACTTCAACAGTATTTAGATGCAAAATAGTCTTAAACATTATCTAGCAGGCAAAATTCCATGTTATTGTTTATAATGCCATCCTCCTTAGTAGAATTAAGTAGTAATTAATAAATACTATATTGAAGAATGTAGGACCAATCTAATTTACTACAAGTAACTTATTGTATCATAACTGTACTGCAACTTCTGCCACTTAAGCTTGAAGGAAATGTATTTGTTAATAAGACATGGGGTGGGAGAAGATGAATTTCAGCATGTGAAAAATTACTGCCTAGGCAGCTAGAGAAATTCTAAAGAAAATTCTGTGTATGTTTGTACTCAAATTTTCATTTTAGAAGACTTCCACTTCTAGGAAGATGAAGTAGACATATTTTTCCCTACTTTTTCCACTAAAAACAACCACAAGTCTGGGACCTTATATATGAAGCAAACCTAACATTGTAAGATAGAAAGAAGAGGTAGGCAAAGCAGAAAGGTCTCAGAATGCAAGAAACACAGAGTGATTCGTGGGTTGTGTTTTTGTCTCATCTATGCTAGACATGTCATAAATCCAGCAGCTGGAACATGTCCATGTGAACCTGACAAAACAAGTAGAGTGTTTGTATTCTTTCCTTTAAAGTTACTGAGGAATAATTGACAAATTGCATACACTTTAACAGTAAAATAAAGGGATTTAATACACATATACATTGTGGATGATAGCCAAGACCCAGCACTTGCACTCTGAAAGTACAAAACTTGATGAAAGAAATCAAAACATATTCAAGTAATTGTTAATAAATTGGAAGACTCAAGATACCAACTCTCTTAAACTTGATATATGAGTTTAACACTATTCCTATCAAAATCCTTGAAAAAATTTGTTGATGTAGATCATTTATTCTAAACGTTATATGGAAAAATAAAAGAACTAGAATAGCCAATACAATCTTTGAAGGGATGGGGGGAGAATCAAAGTGGAAAGAATCCATCACTTGATTTCAAGAATTTTATATAGCTATTAGTAATCCAGGTTGTATGAAAGGATGAATACAGAGGGTAGTGTAATAGAAGAAGATACATAGATGGTATGTAAGCACATCACATCATTAGACTGTGAAGAAAAACAAATTAAAACTATAATGAGATATACAATCCCATCAGAATGGCTAAAATGAAAAACAGCAATATCCTTGGGAATATAAAATATAGATGGCCACTCTATAAAACTTTTTAGCAGTTTCTTTAAAATCTAAACATGAAACTACAGTAGGACCTAGATATTGTAGTCTTGGACACATATCACAGAAAAGTAAAATTTATGTTCACACAAAAATACCACTATTTGTAGCAGTATTATAATAAAAAAGTGGAGAAACCTAGATACCCTAAATGGATGAGTGGTTTAACAGCTGTGATATATAAATACTACAGAACGCCACTCATCAATAAAGGGTTTGCACCATTGTACATTTAACCTGGATGAATCCTCAGAGAATTATACTGAATGGTAAGTCAACCTCAAAGTTTACATACTATATAATTCCATTTACATAATTTTCTTGAATTTACAAAATCCAAATTAGAGAACAGACTAGCAGTTGCCAGAGTTTAAAGAGTGGGACTGGAAAGGAAACAAATGTGGCTGTTGATAATAACATGCTTGTGGTGATGAAATATATATCTCAATGTTGATGTTTGGTTGTGATGTGGTACTATAGTTTTTGTAAGATTTTACAATGTGGAGAAACAGTATAAGATAGTAAGCTCTGTTTGAATTATCTCTTACCATGGCACATCAATCTATAATTACCTCAAAATTTTTAAAAAGTTGTAATTTTTTTTAATTCCTATTAGACACACATGATGAAACTAGTCCTTGAAAGTAGTCTGTAGAACTGAAGCATCCACATGGGAGTGGAGGGTGGGGGAGGAGTGAGAATAAAGAGGGAAGAAAACACAATGGACTATGGTGGTGGACTGCAAGTGATTTGGTGGCAGATGCAAGACAGTGACAAATGGGGGGAATCATACACTTTCAGAATATCAATAATAATGTATATATAATAATGATATCACACTAATTTCACAGGAGAATATTTAACAGAAATGGTCAGTAATTCAATATGAAAAAGCATTTTATTTATAGAATTTTATCAAATTTCTACAACGTTTACCATATTTTATTATCTCTATTATGAACTTAAAAAATAATAAAACAAAATTTGAAATATCAATAAGGTCTCTAAAGAACAGTTCAAAATTCTTCCTCTCTCCCTCATTTCTTATCTATTCCTTCTTTGCAGCTACCATTCCATTAAAAGAGTACCAGTCTTCATTTTGAAAGACAAATCCACAATCACAATTTTAAAAAGAGAGAGACAATATGAAAAAAGGGACTAAAAAAATAAAAAGTGAAAAAGAGGAAGAAAGAAAACTTTTACTTAGAAATTCCAAGCACTGTTACAGTTGTCTCATTCTTTGCTCAGAACATACCTGTGAGGAAAATAGTATGAACTCTGTCATGTTAAGAAGAAAAAATATAAGCATCTTGAAATGAAAGCAGAGTACAAAAAAACCCAATATATTAATTTGTCCAGAATATCATTCAAAATACTAATTAAATAGTGAAAGGCAACTATTTTAACAAATTCAAGATAAATGAAAAAAATCAAAAAATATAAGAGTGCTTGGTGTTTTAAAATAAATAGGAAATACAAGTAAGAACAAGTGCTGGTGAGGATGTGGAGAAAAAGGAACACTCTTACACTGAAGGTAGGAGTGCAAACTGGTCCAGCCACTATGGCAGGCTGTGTGGAAGACCCTCAAACAACTAACTACCATTCCACCCAGCAATCCCACTACTAGGAATCTACCCAAAGGACATAAAAACAGTCATTCATAAGGACACCTATACTCACATGGTTATTGCAGCACTGTTTACAATAGCCAAGATATGAAAATGCCCAAATGCCCCAAAACAGATAAATTGCTGAAATGGCATCTTTATGCAGTGGAATATTATGCATTAATCAAAGAAGACAAACTTATGTCATTCTCAGCAACGTGGATGGAGCTAGAAGGAATCCTCTTAGCAGAAACAATATAAAGAAAGAGAAATATGACATGGCCTCACTCATTTGAGGGATATAGGAAAAACAAACAAATGTTTTTTAAAAAATTGAAAACTGCCAACAGAACTAAAACAGAACAAGAAAGGGAGAGAAGGGAGAGAATGTGGGAGGGGAGGACACAAAAGACTAAGGTGGTACATGGGTAATAAGGTGATGTGAGAGCAACAGGGTAGCTAATGATACTATACATATGTATTTAGATATGTAAGTCCAAACAATAAGAAGCAAAATAAAATAAATAAGGAATAAATTATTGAATAAGAAGACATGATATACTCAACCAGCTTTGCTGATGTATCTTTAAATCCTTGGCATTATAAGCACTGATAGTCTTATGCGACTAGAGAGAAAGGTCAAGAAAAAATCAAAACTAAAAAGCTGACCACAGAGCTAAAACATACAGTAAAGGAAGGGTATGGAAGGAAGGCAAAACAGGGAAGGCATGAACACAAGGGACTATGGTAACGATTCATGGACAATATGGTGTGGAAGAACTATGGGGATGACAGTGATATAAGGAAAAAATTAATTTAAATTAATAAAATAAAATAATTCTTGGCAATATTAGGATCGTTGCTAGTAGTAATCATTTTATCAACTACAAGTTCTGTTCTTAAACATTCTTCCCTTCTCAGGTATTATTTTCCCATATTTTTTGAACTTTAAATGTTTGCAGCAAAGAGAATTTTCCAGGAATAGTCTTTTCATCTCTTTCTTCTAAACAACCAAATAAAGACAAGAATAATTATGCTGTAAGTATGCAGAGGAAATAAATCTTAATTAGCTCTTGACCTGCTGTGAGCCCCTTTGTGAACACTCTCTCAGCAAACATATGTTCTGCTCTTTTATTTTATGTAGTAATAAACACCAGAAGTGCATGTCAGTCAACACACATTTGAGGTGAGAGGAGAGTGCATCTCAAATCCTTTTATCCACGTGGAAATTGTAAAATGATCTGCATTAATCATTTGCTCTACTCCAAATGAAGTGTATGTCCAAAGAGACTATTTGAAGCATTTATTGTCATTGAACATATGGCTTGTTTTCAATATCTCCCTGATTATTTTCAACACAAATATAAATAGGAGGGGAATGGACGTTTATTCTACCAGATTTTAAAACAGACGTCAATTATATTGAAGTGTTCCATAAGGGACACTAACTTTGTTATTGACATTGTAATGGAGGCAGCTGACTACCGTAATTAGCAATTGATCTTAGCGGTATGTACATTTGTAGTCAAATGAAGAGGACTTGAATTCCAGTCATACGGTACATACTAGTAATACAAATCTGACCTGTTCAAAGTGCCATGTGCTAACAAAAATTTAATGTGAAATAATCATAAATAATAACCCCAGTAAATAAATTAAAGCTATCATTTCACAGTGGTAGAGATACATTGGAGAAAAAATAAAAATATGCTATAATTTTTACACCTTAGGTAATTTAACAAAAATCTGTGTTTTCTAGAGGCATACCATTATTTCTAAATATCTTTAAAAGCAAGTACATTTAAAGAGAATATGATTTTAAATTGATAAAGATGTCTACCAGGTGTCCCCTTTATCTTTTCGTCTCAGGCAAAGTATGCCCTTTTCTTCATTCTTCTGTAGCCACCAATCCCAAGGAGACACAGAGATAAAGGAGGTGCCATTTTCTGTATGAACTTCAGTATGCCATCTGACTGTTTTGGTCTCAATTATTAACTAATAATCTCACTCCAAGGGTTTTTTTTTTTTTTTTAGTCTTGTTAAAAAACTAAACAAGTTTTCTTAATATAAGGAACAATACTATTATTATTTCTTAATACAAACTGAAAGACATTTAGATTCAGGAGAAATCTCACAGAAATAAGAGCTTAACAATATCTAATCTCTGGAGGTCATACACACACACACTCACATGGGGGGGGGAGAGGAAATTTGATTTCATTTTAAGACTAAGATAGATCATGATGATTTATCTATAACACCACCTTGGAACCACCTCTCCGCATCATTTCTACACTCCAATTACATTTCTTCCTGTAGTTCTTGTAGTATCTCTAAGACCCCTTCCACCATGACTTGATCAGTTTTCTCTTTGTCAATAAAACCCACCATCAAGAAAAACATCCAGGAGACTTCTTTTGTACACCCTTTCTCTGGCTCCCTATTGGTGCCTAGTTCAACAGTCAATTCTGCTAATTCCATCTACAAAACAGACCCTGAATGCATGCACCTTTCTCTCCCACTACTATTAATCTTTTTGGTTTAAACCACACCATTATCCTTCTATCTTCCTATTTTCACTCTTGTTGCCTGACTCTCCACTGACTAGCCAAATTAACTTTTGAAATTATTATGTCTATAATGAAGCAACTGAAGTAGATTCACTACACCAGCTACAAAAAAGTCTTTATCTTCAATAAGTGACTCCTATCTGTTTCTCAAGACCCTGTCTCTCTATAGCGTACACAGTTTACTGTATGTTATCCAGATACTAAGATAAATGAGATGATTTCTCAGCCAAATACAAGTAACATCATCTTTATCATAATCCATTTTGAAGTTACTCACCACCATTTGAAATTCTCTTTGCCCTGCCCATCTCTTACCTCTTGCCTTTATTAGAATGTTCTTGGTGACTCAGATGGCATACATGTAGCTAAGCAAGAGAGAGAAGTGCAAATCTAGTTGTTTTTTTTCTATCCGCCCTTCTGTATAATGTTAGCCTGGCTCTGATAGACACTGGGTATCTTGCACTGATATAATGTGAGGCAGAACTCATAGCACTGGGCCTCTAAGGAGTCATATTACAATGATTCTTGAGGTCTCAGTCTTGAGGTAAATATAACTCTTGTTCTTTCATCTTCCTTCCTTGACCCCAAGTGTTTTTCAATTTCTCCAAGACATTTGAGACAGAAAAGAGATATAGATGTATATCAGAAATTTGTCATCTGCCTCACCCAGAAGATTCTGATATATTGCTTCTACAAAGATGTCCTACCCACTCCCACCACTGAGATTCACTCACTTTCTTACTACCACTACTGATGATATGTCCCACATCACCGATAGTTCATTAAAACTACATCATTCTCCACTGTTCCAACACAGCTTCAAACTCAACAATGTTTATCTCTGACTCCATCTTGGTATATATCTAAAAGAAATGAAAACAGAACCTCAAGGAACTATTTGCACATTCTTGCTTATTACAGCATTATTCACAATAGCCAAGAGGTAGAAGCAACTGAAGTGTTCATTGGTAGGCACGTAGATAAAGAAAATATGGTATATTCACAATAGAATAGCATTTGGCCTACAAAAAGATGCAAATTGTCACAAACTTAAGAACATTATGCTAAGTAAAATAAGCCAGTAACTAAAAAACAAATATCATATGACTCTACTTATAAATCTAAATTGTTAAATTCATACAAAAAGAATGTGGAATGTTGACTGAAAGCTGAGGTAGAGGAAAACGGAACTATAGTTAATATTACCCTACTGTACACTCTTAAATGATTCTTTTTTGTGTGCTTTTGTCACAATTAATTTTTTAATTAATGCTTGCCTCAAAACTGGAGCATATTACTCTGGTCTTGAATTTATTTTTTTGTATTAAAATAAGATCAAATCAAGGGTCTTCTTTGTCCTTACTACTTCCATCCTCACACTGAAGCCAAGACTTCCATGACTGCAGAACTTTAATGAAAAATAATTCACTAAAATGGTGATGGTTAATATTTACAAGGCATTCTTCAACTTCATTTATAAGTCTTCCTTAAACATCTTCAGTGGATTCATAATTTGCCTGAAATAAAATCCAAGGACCTTGCCACACCCTAAGTCTTGCACATGTCTATGTCTTTAAGCACATCTTAGGTTACTGTTTCCTCCCCAAGTATATCTGCACAGCATTCCTTCTCTTCCTTGAATATACTAAGCATATGTTCTGTCTCAGACCATTAAACTGACCCTTGCTTCTTTGAGTCATTCTTTTTGATATCCACATGGTCCTTCTCATTCAATTTCAATTTGAAAGCCTTTCCTTTTAAAAATAGTCTTTCACATTGCACCCAAACTACCCACTTGTTTACTCTGCAGCACATTACTTTCTTTTATTCTGTTCATATCATTTACTGGAATTGATAATTATTTCAAGTATCATCAAAGTCCCTTTGTCTGCTGGCGCACATGCACACACATACACATGTAAATACACAGACATGAGAACAGGTTTTCTCAAACAGTGCTTACATATTGTAAATATTTTTAAATGTTTTTCATAACTTTTTTATACTTTTTTACCTGTCTTCAACAATTTTAGCAATGATTCTCATAGTAAAAGCATATACATTAGCCAGTAAGATTTGCTTTTCACACCCCTTGATCCATTACCACAATATCACATTTAATCTCTGAATGAATCTGTACAGCTAGGTAAATAGGCCCCTGTATACCCAATGGAACTTTAATGATTGATACCAAAAAATGAAAGAGAAACTCTCATAAACTAACAGCACTGTACACACAAAATGAAGATGAGAAAGAGGGGACAGAAAATGGAGTGACTGACTACAAAAGAGTCTTGCATATGCATCCAACACCTTGGCTCTCTCTACCTGAAATATTGTCTATTCAACTCCTCACTGTTCACACCTACATGTCTCCTGGCACCACGTCCTTGGTAAAGTCTTCCCATCATCAGGTCTAGTTTATATTGTCATAAATTTGCACCGAGATGTCTGTTTCCTTCATAGCCTTCACCATGGCTGGTGATGGGATTACGAACCAATGACTCTTATCCTCACAAGAATTTAAGCTTCTCAAAGCAGGAAGGTCCTTCATTTTTGCTCACAGTGTTTTCCCAGCAAACTGTCTGGCATGTGATCTGTATTTTTTCCAGTGAGTAAAAGAAGAAATGAATACAAAGAACTAGGTTCTGCTAGTAGACTCGGGTAGTTAATACATAGTATTAATGAGGTGAAATTCTTGGGTTTGTTCCCACCAAGGGTTTCATCCTTCTTCTGGGGTTTGTGAC
Source organism: Uropsilus gracilis (assembly GCA_004024945.1). Taxonomy (NCBI): domain Eukaryota; kingdom Metazoa; phylum Chordata; class Mammalia; order Eulipotyphla; family Talpidae; genus Uropsilus; species Uropsilus gracilis. The sequence continues at coordinate 36,867 of PVHY01003955.1, forward strand.
ACTGGCTTTCTCTATAGTTTTTTCCAGCTTCTTTGTAGATGTATTCAGGTGATCCCAGTGAGTTTCCTTCAGAGGAGAACTAGATGGTACAGCCACATGGTAGAGCAGCAGTCAAGTCTGTCTATTTGGTGAGCTATCTTTGGTTTTGTGTAATAGTTACTTATGGAAAAATAAACAGTATCTCACAACTTCTAGGGTTAAAGTCTGTCCTTAAAAATATAGAATGTTTTCTGTCTGGCATTTCTTTATATTAAATAATAGCTTTCTAGTGTTTTATTTTGCTCAAGATTTAAGCAATTCATTTTTAAAAATCATCATTCCAAATTCTAACCTTATCCCCATCTGGAATTAACTTAAATTCTAATAGTTAGAGTTGCTTTTAAACAGTAAGAATATTTTTTCATTATAATTGCCTAGTCTCTGGGATCCCTGTGTTCTTGAAATGTAACAAGAAAGAACTTTTTTCTAAAGAGAAACCTATTACCCTACTCCATACAGTCTGTTTTCTTTGGTCTGGTTTGCAGCCTTCTGAATTACGTTGCTCTCCGCCACTGCTAACTCTTCCTAATGAGTCTGAAACTCTGAGCACACCTTAATTTCTACATGTGATTTTCTAACTGAATGAGGGCAGTGGATCCTATGTCTTTTAGCATGACAAGGGCATAATGCTGTAGTTTTATAAATTTTCCTCAAGTGTGTCACAAGTGCCTTTTAGGGCATTTTGCACACATTTTTTTTTAATGACTCTCAAAAATGTAAGTCCTGTGCAGGAGGATTAAAAATCCCTCAGGGAACTTCCTTCCTTTAACAGACTTTCCAGAAGAAATGTGCTATGGGCTCCTGATTTGATTTCCTGACCCAGTTAAAAGCATTATGTTATAAGACATGTTTTATCTCCATTTTCATCTTATAAATGATGTTTGTCTAAAATGAATGCCTATATTGGTTCAAACGCAAAGTAACCAGTGATATTAGATAGACTGCCATGTGTCCACACATGTGTCCACAAAGAAATACATTCTCCTTTGATTCATCTAAGCTGCTGAATCTGACTCAGAGAAATACTGTGTTTTGACTGTCACTTGTGAACTGCATGAAGTTGGGGAAAGGCATGGTAGCAGGGGGTAACAGAATATTATCTATATGGATGTTTCCATCAATGGGATTTTGTTTGTTATTCCTCTTACTACTACTCCAAACCAGCAAAGATCCACCAATACTTTCCATACTGACAGACAAACATACTTCCTAAGGTGAAAACTGGCCACCCCAAAGAAATCCTTGTTGCCTCAAGGCTGATACAAGACTTTATTATTTTCCTAAAGTAAACAATGAGAGCAATTAGGGAGTCATGTTATGTCCCTCAAATAATATTTTCAAGTTCTAAGCCCCTAAACTCCTCTGAAAATAAGCTTATTTGAAAATAATTTCTTTGCAGAGGTAACCAAGAGGCAATCACACTAGGTTAGGACAACCTCTACGGTACTGAATGACGTCTGTGTAGGGAAAAGCACAGAGCAAAGGCCTTCAAAGATGGTCAGTAACTACTAGAAACTAGAGCAGACACCTGCAAGTGCCTCCCTCAGAGCCTTCTGAAAGAGCGTGATCCCAATAATACCTTGAAATTTGAACTGCTAGCCTCCAGAACTGTGACAGAGCAGATATCGGTTATATGAAACCCTCTAATTTATGGTACTTTGTTGCAGTAGTCCTAGGAAACTGGTAGAAGTTATCAGGAAATTTTCTGTTTTTACATAGACAAGTACCACTTTGCAAAGATGTGTCTATCCTTCTGGGTCTGTATAACATATTAATAAACTGAATGAACTGCTACCATCTTTGGTTCATTATCTCTAAACTAGAAATAATGTTGACATTCTTAAGCTATACTGATTTTGCCAGTTTATTATACTGGTCATTCTGATTTTACCAGATCATGTACACTCATTTGCATGTGTGTGTGTGTGCATGTGTACTTAGATGCATTTTTGTAATATGTGCAAATTCACATAGCCATTGCCTGCGATGAATTGATTCATTGGTCTAAACCTCCCTTACTCTTCTTTTACAACCACCACAACACCTTTCCTTCCTCTGCATCTTTAACCTGACAAGCTCTTCATCTCTATAATTTTGTTTTTTTAAGAATGTTAAACATAATTATACATTTTGTAATTTTTGACTCAAAAAACAAATTCCCTTGAAATCCTCCCAACTGTGTACTAATTGTTTCTTGCATTATCTACCAAACTATCTTCTAGTTTGACATTCCAGCCATTTGACATTCCAACCAACAATGTGTGAGAATTCTGGTTTTTCCTCAGTCTAATCAGTGTTTGGTGTTGATATGGTATTTCATTTTAAACTTTTTGATAGTTGTGTAATGATATTTATTTTGACTTTAATTTATATATCCCTAAAGTCTAATGATGTTAAACACCTTTCTAAGTGCATATATATATATATATATATATATATATTCTTTACAGTAAAGTTATCTGGCCAAATTATTTGTGTAATTGGATTGATTAGTTGGGTTTTTTTAACTGTTGAGTTTTAAGAGTTCACTACATAGCCTAAGTCCAAGTGCTTGTCAGAAATGCCACCTGCAAATGTTTTCTCTCAATCTGTAGCTTACTCTATCATTTTTATTATGGGATCTTTCACAGAGGAAAAACATGTTAATTTTGTTGAGATCCAGTTTTTCATTTTTCCTTTAATTAATCATTCTTTTGGCATCAAATCTACACGTTCCTTCTCCCTCTGCAGTTCAAGATTTGTTTTCTATGTTTTTTCATGGAGTTTTTACAGATTGGCATTTTGTATTTTGATTGATACACTTTCAGTTAATTTGAGGGATTTGATTTGATTTATTAATTGACCTAAGATATTCAATGGTCCAGTACCATTTGCTGAAAGATTTTTTTGATTTTTTGATTTTTTTTATTTAATTTTTTTAATTGAATTGACTTATACTGTGTCAAAAATCACTGGCTATCTTTATGGAATCAGGTTTCTAATGAGATTTTTAATGAGAAATATTGAAATTCTTATCTCTCTGATGCTTATTCTATAGTTAAAATCTTCACTTTTAATCCAAATACAGTATGATTAGAGATGTAGAGTCTGTTTTGGCCTTCATAGTGTTATCAGAACCTATAATATAGTCATAGGTTCAGAATAATAATTATTGCTACATAAAGTAAGTTAAACCAAAAATAGATCACTTGATTTCAAAGCAAATTGTCAACATCAGGCATCTTGGTATGTGGTGGGTTCACATGTCTGCAATTGTCATACAATAATTGTCATTTTTATGCTTAAGAGAACATGACTCCTTTTTTATATCACTGTAAACTCAACCCATCTAAGCTATGATCTGGTACTCAAACCTCCACCAAAGAGAGAAGTCATTGAATACTCAGTGACTATTTAGTCACACACTATTTAGAGTCACACATTGCATTGGTTTCTCTACCTACAGCAATGAATGAAACACAAAGTCTATGCCCTGAAGGGGTTCACACTCTAGAAAATGATCCCAGTACATTACCATTACACAAATAAAAAATGTGTATCATAATGATAAAAAGTATCAAACATTATTTAAAAATATATAAATCAAGATAAAGGGGGAACTGAAAGTTTTCCCTTTTTTTTTTTTTTTTTTTTTAGAGACTAGGTCTCACTATGTTGCCTGGAGTAGTCCCGAACCCATGGACTCAAGCAATCCCCAGCCTCATTCTCCTGGGTAGCTGGGATTACAGGCACAAATCGCCATACCCAGCTATTTTTTGGGACTAGATCTCCTCATTATGTTGCCTGGGGTGGCCTCAAATCTATGAACTTAAGCAATTCCTAGCCTCAGCCTCCCAAGGTTGAGATTAAAGGTGTGTGCCACCAGGCCCAGCAAATTTTGTTCTTTTCAACAGAGATTTTTGAACGTATGAGATAATGAGTGATCATCGATTGATCTTGAAAATAACTGTAGGAAAATTATTCTAGACAGAGAGAATCAAAAGTAAAAAAGGCCTCTAGAAATGTGTACAGTAAAGAGGGATAGAAAATTGTATTTTATGAGTTGAGGAGGATGATCTAAGGCAAAGAATGGACACCAAGAAAACCAAAATCTTATAAATATTATAGACTATATACCCAACTTGTGCATTTTGGTCAAGACAGCCAAATAAAGAACTTAACAAAGCCCTCACTGTACTTGACTTTACTGGCTTGTCAATAACTTATGATTCATTCATTTGATAGAATGTGCTATGTGCCTACTTTGAGCAATGGATACTGATAAGTCCCTGGAACGCTAAACAAGATAAAATATCATCCCAGTACTTGATGTATTCACAGATAGTGGGTACAGGGGAACATTCAAGGAGAGCATAATGCCTGTGTGTGATAATTAAATATTTGTGAAAATAGAATAAGAAGTTGTGAGAGCACTGAAGAGGCTGAGTTAGGTTAGGGACACTAGTAAATGAAAGAATGCTTGAACTGGTTCCAAAAGAATAAGAGTTCAGAGAAGACAAAGAAAACTTTACAGTGAGGAACAGTACTAGCAAAGGCATGTAACTTCATGACTTGTTCCTATCTCCACTACTTAAAAAAAATAGTATTATTCATCTTCCACTCATGGAAATGTGTCCTGATGACTGGGATTATCTGCTTGGTTGGATATGGTTCAAGAAGAAAGAATGTCATATTAATTAAAAGTTGTGACATTATGATGCTGAGTCACATTATCTCAAAATTTACTTAATGTTCTCAAAATGTTCTAACCCCAGATAAAGCCCAAGGATTCTGGTTCATATCACACACTCTCTTTCTTTCGGCAAAACTGCCTATTCTTTCTCTAGCCACTAGTAGAAGTAGTGACTTCTGCTGTGTCCTATCTGATCACTGTAATTAAGAAACTGAGTTTTACTTTTGAAATAATTGTAATTATCACTTGCCACATGCCAAGAATATGCAAAACTCTGAGCAAGAACAAGAAAAATTTTCCTTCAGCAAGAGAGTAATTGGAGTGACCAGAGAGAGAAAGGAGAAAAGGAGAAGCAGAATTGATGGTATAGGGGTACCTTATTGATGGGAAGGCCATATCTAAGGGGAACAATAACTATACAAATAAAACCAAAGCTGTATGGAAAAAAGACAATATTTAAATTTAATTTTAAAAAAAAAGAAAGAAAGAAAATCTTCCCCTCCCTGGACCTCTGTTATAGGAACAGACATCACTAGGGAGACTAGTGCCAACACAAGAAATAACTGGAAAAAATTGGCAGAAACAACCACACAAATATGGACTGAGTAGTATGTCTCCTCCAAAGAATGCCACACATAGACTGAGGACACAATTCTGTGAGAGACTTGCTTCACTACATTTTCAGTGTCTGCTTTGAAATGCAAATGCCTAAGAAACAGTACAACTTCTGATAGTCCTGAAATAAGAGCCTCAATTGAGTTCAGGAGAATGGTGCCATATTGTCTCATAAGTGAGTGGGTACCAGGTACAATGTGCCCATCTCACAGTTTTGCATTTTTTGTAATAAAGCTTATAGTTATTTTTAAAAGCTCCATTTATTAAAACCTTATTTATCCTTTTTTATTGATTTTTTTATCATGCTGTTGTAGACCCCAAAGTCCTCCCACCACCCTGTCACCCATGAACCATTCATTACCATGATCCCTTGTGCTCATCCCTCCCCCTGATTTTCCCCTCTAAACATGACTTCTTTTTAGTTCTGCTATCAGTTTCTTAGCTTTAACTTTTTCTGGTCCTTTTGTTTGCTTTCTCTATATCCCACATATAAGTGAAAATACCCATTATTTATCTTTTTCTTTCAATTTTGAAAAACTTATTTATCCTTTTGACAAATAACCAAAGCAATTTGTATATGGAATACATATTCAGTCACTATCCATCAGAAATTAAAATATTTAATCAAAGGGGAACCACTCACAATTAACTAGGGAAAAAACAGCTAAAAAAACCACCAGTTGCAAAAATGGCACACCAGAAAGAAAAGAAAACACCAATGTTACTGGTGGTAACTTACAGGGTGTAGGTCTCTGTTTATTCCTTCTAATCTTGACAATGAGCACACTTTACTCTCGTATTGAGAAATAACACAACTCATTCTTAAATTAGGAGGAAATTCTCTCTGATAGTAACCCTATGTCCACTTTCCTGGATTTGGCAATAAGACTTCACACCAGTCACCACATTTGTATTGACCTTCAGCATCATTTAGGCCACCTCATTCCAAGTCAAAGACTCCCAGCTCCTCCTTGTGGTTCTCAGCATGCGCCCATGTGCCCCTCCACGTGTAGCCAGGGAACCACCAATGGCGTGTGTGGCCTCACTATTTAACTGAATATGTAGCACAGTCAAGACTAAAAGAGATTTTATAGATTTGTGGTTAAAATGAGATGATGAAAAACACTAAGGGAAATGAGGAAAGGCAGACTGATTATTCCTGAACTGACAGAACAGAATGAAGTTTTAAAAAAATGAGTTTCTTTTTTACTTGGATCTAGGGTTTTTTTTAACTGGTTCTGATAGGAATTATAGGACTAAAGCTATGTCAAGGGCAAATTTTTTAAAATATCTCAAGATCTTGAAGTTTATAATATTAGAGCTGTTTAAATATAATTTTAATATTTTGAGTAGAAGAAAAGAAGAGTAGGTAAAAATAGACAAAAGAACTAAAATAGACAAAGTTCTTTTGTCTATTTGTACAACACTGCCAAGGGAAAAAATAAAATACATGGTAGTATTGGATGTACAAGCTAAGGGAAAGAGCTGAAAATGACTTCAGTGGTATTTATAACTTTACCTATTTATTCCTACCATATATTCACAGTGTACATGCATATACATATATGCATACACATTTGTACACATATATACACAGTTACATTACACATTTACAGTCATATGCACATTACTCATGTGTGCCCATGTCCACATGCATTGAATATGTACCCTTCATGTGCATGTATAGCCATATATACACATGTGTAGTCACATGCATCCCATCTAGTACTGCATTTATATGTAAGTACATGTGTGCATGAATGCATTATATATGAATTCAACATATCCATATACTCATCTACTTTTCCCTTTTTAGATGATCAAAGCACATCTGCGCTCATCTACCAAATAACTTCAGAATTTCCCCAAGAACAACCTATCTAGAGATACTACAGAACAACCTATACTAAAGATAGCTGCAGCCACTGCTCTCTACTGGGTCTAATCTGACATCACTGTTGCCTATACCAACTCCTTCTTTTCTTCTGTCTTAAGCATGCAACACACGAGAAAATTCCAAGGGGATGTATGGTATTGCAGCAACAATCACAAGGTCCTGTGAATAATAAGACCACTGTAACCTTAAATGAGTAATAGGAAACTCGTGGCTTCAACATAGCCTTACTTTCTCATGGTATAGATCTGAAAAATCATCACAGTACTCTCAGGATCTGAGAAAATGGCATGATAGAGAATTGGCCGCAATTATCATCTGTTCTAATAATCATCCATGTGTATGGTTAAATCCTTCTTCAAACACAAGGCCAGCAGAAATTTAGCAAAATCGGGCATGAAAAACGATAATGACAGAAACAAAGATGAGCATTCACTCTAGTGGGTACAGAAGGAAACTTTACAATGACCACAGAAAATACTTAAGTGAGTGACTAAGTCAAATGTTCCAGAGAAAGAAATCAAAGTCACACCTTTGAAAAGACTTTTGACTTCCCATATAAGCATCAGCTAACTAAAACTTTTAGTTGAACTGACAATAATTATAGAGATCATATTTTCTAAGGAAGTGTTTTTACACTTCATTTCAAATCATATATTGTTGCAGCATCTTAACTTTTTAAATTAAAAAAACACTCAAGTGAATCACACGTATTCACTAAATTTTTTAATATATGCATGTTTTTCCACTTGACATTAGATTTTCCTTCAGACATCATCATTTAAATCACTAAAGACCAAGGAGTGATGAATACTTTTCCTCAATCACTTCAACCTCAATGTTACCACCTCCTCCATTCTACATCCACTGATTTCTTAGTTGGGTCAACTTTAGTCTAATTATCTGAGATTTGTGACTGCTAGGGACAAGAAAAATGGCATGAATTAAAAGGGCATGAAATGAGTTTTGAAAGAATCCATAAAAGAGTCTAATTTCCTAGTGCTTAAATAAGAAAGAGAACCCTGACATAACCCACAGTCTTTAAAAGACTTTCTTTTGTTTCCATTTTTTAGGCTTTATTTTCTCTTTAAATTCTGGGCTTTCTATCTTCAAAATACAGAAGAATATTTTCAAGTCCTCGGATTGCCTCTTAATGTATAAGAATTGTTAAGATTATTATCCTCTTAAATCTAAAAATGAGGGAAGAGTGCTTTGATCCCTGTTTATTTGGTTGGTTTAACTTTTTTTTTCCATCCTAGTATTATTGGGAAATGACACCATGATAAAAAGTACAAACAGGATCGCCACACCTGACCACAATACAAAAATCTTGGTCTCAAATCTGACACAATTGGCTGACCTGGGATTTTTTTCCCTCTTATGGTCCAACAGCTGCGTGACTCACTGCCCTATGTTTTGCCTGTCTTAGCACCGAGTGGGTTGATGTAAATAGGAAGTGATGAGGAAAATCAATTTGGGGCAAACGCATTTTTTCAAGGCTGTAACAGGAAGAGATAGGAAGCCCAGGAAGATACTTGATAGATATTCAACGCTGCAGAAAAGAGGAAGTAGCATGTTGAAGCACTAGGCTAGTTATTTTGAGTTGTTGAACGGAAATGGGATACAGCAGAGAAAGGACGTAGATAGGATGCATTTTGTTGCATAGCAACACAGAGGCTAGAAGCCACTGTACATAACTGACACCATCTGTCTGTATGAAAGACTGAGAAGTGGTTGCTTAAAACAAAGAGAAAGAAAAATGGGGTTAATAACTAAGTTTGCAGAGAATATATGAAGGTTCAGAGACTATAGTAAGTTCCATATTCTTTATAAAAGCATATTTTATGGTTATATGAACATACATCTATTAACACTTAAATATGATTTGTGAAGAGTTTTAATGCATGAAACATGATGCTTCTACTACCACACTGCCTTTGTACTACACTCTACTTTGGCTCAAGCACCTGCCTCAAAACTTTCCACAAAGGTTTATGTGGGGAGGTTGTGCAGTGGGAAATTTTTATGAACTTTGAGAGACAAATTCAGTCCTAAATACTGCCCAAATAGTTACGTAGCAATGGAGCAAGGCTGCACCAGTAGAGGAGTAATTAGGGCTAGGGCTTTGCTACATTGCAGTGAGGCAATGGGATGCATAAGCAGAATGGATCACAGTATCACATCAAGGAGGAGGGAAACATAGGGTCTGGTTTCCAAAGAAAAGGCACATGCAGTTAACTTCCTGCAACTTCATCCAGCTTGATGATACAGGTAGGAGTCTCAGTCACTAGTAATCCCATCACCAACATCCCTTTAAAGTCCCTCAAATGAGAAAGATAATTTGGAGTTGAGTGAACAAGTTAAGTCATAACTTCCTGGGTAAGCACCCCAGAAGCACTAGGACCTTCTAAATTCTATGTGATTAAAACAGAGAATTTCAATAATTTCAATAAAATGACAGTCTAAAAAAAGTAGTGGTTAATTAGTTTAAAGATAGGTGGGGGTTAAGAATGTTCAGCCCCATCAAAGATAAAAACCCTCTTTTCAGTTCTCTAAGTTTTCCAAGAGGAATTTCTGGGAAGTCCTCTGATCAAGCAAGGGGACATGAAGCCATACATAACACTATTTCTTCTCTAGGAAGCCTCTAGTGCTAGTAGGGTTGTGCAAAGTGGATAAGTTTTTCCTTTCAAGACCAGGAAGTGCTCTCCAGAAATAATGTGCAATTTCCTGCTGCCAAAGACTATCAGCCCTTGGCTGATCTTACTCTATAGAAATGTACTAGCCTACTTCCTTCCCTCTGCTCTTGATATGTCCCAAACTTGCCCCTTTCTCCACTACACAGAATACCCAGCAACATGTTTCCAGAGACCATGCCTCTGTTTCTCTCCTTTTACAATAACTGGTAATTGCATCTTTGCTTCTCTCCCATAAAGAGACACAGCTGAGAGGACTTAGGATCCATGTTCATCCAGCAGAGATAACATTGGCATTATTTCAGGTGCAATCGTGGTCCATTCCGAAAATATCAGGCTCTCTTCAGAAAAGCAGAACTCTACACACAGAGTAAAACTCTACACCCGCCCCCCCCACACACACACACACCAACAATAAGTTACTGTGGAGGAGGGTATTTGAGTAATATCCTGTGGAAGTGAAAATCTCAAAGAGAAAAACAAATAATTTTTAAAACAGGTCAGCAATGACTTAAGGAAATGATGAGAAGGGTGAAAACTAACTACTCCTCTATTTCCCACTTTTATATTTCCTTGGGCAATGCTTCCACTGATTTTTTTTTTAGTATTAATTTTATTTCATGATAGTATTGATGAGCAGCATGGTTAGGAGCACTGGAGTATCAAAATATTAGGTCCAAATCCCACCTCTTGACCAACTTTATGGCCTTTAGATATATTCTCTTCTGTAAAATGAGGATAATTACACTATGTACTTCATGCAGTGGTAATTATTCAGAAAGACAAGCCACGTGAAGCATGTAGATAATACATATTAATTGAATGTTATTAGTATGTACTTTGGTTAACAAATTTTGACAGATAAAGCTAAGAATATTCAAAATTTTAATCCACATAACTGAATCTAAGAGGATACATACAATGTATAGACCATTACAAAAGAAAAAGATAAGAAAAACATTATAAATAATTTTCATCACTGAAATATCAGCAAATCAAGTTTACATCACTTGTGATTTTATAAGAGTTTATAATTATATACTTTAACTGTATACATGAAAACTGAACTTTAACTCTTGGTTAATACTCAGAAATTGATTTACTATAACAAGCATTTATCTTGATGTAGATGCTTACCCAGAAGAACCTGGATTAAAATCTCTTACAGTGCATTAAAGTTTTTAACAATGGAATAATTTTCATGTTGTAGTCCTATATTTCCTAAACTTAAATATGTCAATTTTTCAAACTCCTAGGTATTACTAGTTATATACATGTTATAAAATTCTCATGAAATAGGGAAGGGAGTTTACATTTTCATCAGCAGTAGTCATAAAAAAGTGCCCAGGTCTTTGTACCTACACTTATGAAATAAGCAAAGGTATGGTTTAAGAACATACATACTTTTACCTACTTCAGGGTAAACTGATGTAAAGAGCCTGGTAGTGAAAACATAAAGATCAAGTTCAAATATGAGCTCTGCCGCCTATACCTGAGAAATGCCTATACCTCAACACAACCTCTCAGAGTCTTGGCTATCCAATTTTTTTTAATAGCACAAGAATACAACTTAACAAACACTAAGATTTAATTTGTACTTTGACATGTGATCAATCTTGGAGAATGTTCCATGTGTGCTTGAAGAGACTGTGTCTTCTGTCACTGGGTGAAATGTTCTGTAAATGTCTGTTTAAGTCTATCTGGTCTAATGTGTAATTTAAGTACAATGTCTCCTTATTGATTTTCTGTCCAGATGACCTATCCATTATTGAAAGGAAGGTATTGAAGACCCTGCTATTATTGTATCACTGTCTACTTCTCTTGTTAGATCTGTTAATGTTTGCTCTATATGTGTAGGTGTTTCTATCTTGGATGCATAAATATAAACAAATGTCATATACTTTTATAGTTTTGATTCCTTTATCATTATATAAAGACCTTCTGTGTTTCAGATTAGAGTGTATTTTGTCTGATATAAGTAGACACCCTGCTCGCTCTTGATTTCTACTTACATGGAATACGTTTTCCCATCATATCAAACTTCTCCAACCATTATCGTAAAAAATGATAGTAATTAATTAAAAAATAAAATTGGAAAATTTACAAATATGTGAAGAATAAACAATATGACCACAACAACCAGTAAGTCAAAATATAAATCAAAAATACCAAATAAAAATGGAAACACAGTACACCAAAACTTATGGACTAAAACAAAAGCATTCTTAAGATGGAAATTTAGAATGAAAAATACCTATACTAGGAAAAAAAGAAAAATCTCTAATAAAAACATAACCTAACTTTATGTTAAGGAACTTGGGAGGAAAAAGAACAAACTAAACTCAATATTTATAAGAAGGAAATAACAAACATAATATTGGAAATAAATAAGATAAAAATAAGTAGAAAATATCAATGAGACTAAGGATTAATTTTTTAAATAAACAAAATACAAAAACTGCTAGCCAGATTAACCAATGAAAAAGAGAGATTCAAAGGGAAAAATAAATAAAAATAAATAAATAAACATTATCAAAAAATTATGGACCCTAAGAAACTACTATAAAAATGAAATACCAACAAGTTGAACAACCTAAGGAAATATAAAACCTACCAAGACTGAATCAGGAATAAATAAAATATCTGATTAGATCAATAACAACAAAGGAGATTGAATTACTAATCAAAAAACTGCCAGAAAACAAAAGACTAGAACCAGAAGATAGTTACCAAATACCTAAAGATCACTAGCAATGATTTTAAAAATATATGAAAAGCACACACTATCACCTTTTATTGTATTATATATTATAAATTTTTGCCCCAAAAACTTAATTTTAAAAAAGTACACACACACACAACACAAGACACACAAGGAGGGAATACTTTCAAACTTATTTTATGAAGCCAGTACTATCCTGATAGCAAAGCCAAGCAAGACCACTGTAAGAAAACTACAACCCAGTATGTCCGGTAAACAGAGATGCAAAAAAATACTAACAAACAAATTAGTACATTAGAAGGATCACAAATATTGATTGAGGCGGAATTTATTCTTTTGTTTTTTACTGAGATAACACTAATTTACAATACAATATGTGATTCAGAGGCACAGGAATACAAATTCTCAAATGCATGTCACCATACCTCACCTACCACCAAGATACCCATTGCCATCTAACATAATCAGTTGTGCACCCCCCATGCTAAGTTCTGATCCTTCCTCATCTGTGTCTTATGGTCTCAATTCTATAGTCAGATTTCTAGTTTATGATTGGTTTGGGTTCCTCTGACATTGGGTTTTGTTTGTCTATGTTCCACACATAAGTGAGATCATCCAGTATTTATCTTTCTCCCTTTGACTCCAGCTTCATCCAAGAGCTCCATCCCCTCCAATTCATTCCAAATGGCAAGAGTTCCCTTTTTGTATACCTGAATAGGCATATATGCATTAGGCATATATGCCACATTTTTTCATTCACTCATCTCTTCCTAGGTACTTACGTTGTCTTTAAAATTTGACTTTTGAAAATAGTGATGCAATGAACACAGGAGTGCAGATATCCCTTAAAATTAGTGTTTTTGCACTGTTCAGGTAGTTCCTAAATGTGGAATGTCTGACTTGTATATCACTTAATATTTTGAGAAAATTCTATACTGTTTTTCCATAGAGACTAGACCAAATCTATATTTCCACCAACAAATGCACAAAAGCACTCTTTTTTTCTCCAAATCCTCACCATAGTTGTATTTCTTATATTTCTGATATAAGCCATTCCCACAGGTATGAAATGGTATCCCACTGTGGTTTTGATTTGCATTTCTCTGATGATAAATGATGATCATTTTTTCCATGTGCCTGTTGGCCATCTGTATTTCTCCTTTGAAGAAGTGTCTATTTAGCTCTTCTGCTCATTTTTTAATTAGGTTATTTTCTTTTTATTGAGTTGCAATGACTTTTTTGTAAAGCTTGGATATCAATCTTTCATCCGATGTATGATGTGCAAATATTTTCTCGCATCAGTTGGGTGTTCTTTTGTTTTAGTTATAGTTTCTTTCACTCTAAAGAAACTTCTTAACAGTTTTTTGAGTTAGTTTTATGTAAGGTATGAGATAGCAATCTAGTTTTATTCTTTTTGGATGTGGTCATCCAGTTTTCACAACACCATTTTTTGGAAAAGATTCTCTGTTCACCGATGTATATTCTTAGCTGCTTCATCATAGATTAACTATCCATAGATATGCTAGTTTACTTCTAAGCTCTTAAGTCTATTCAATTAGTTTGTATGTTTTTGTTCTAGTACCATATTCTTTTAAATACTAAAGGCTTGTAGCATGGTTTTAAGTCTAAGAATGTAATTCCAACACTCTTCCTCTTTTTGTCAGGATTATTTTGGTTATCAGGATCTTTTGTGATTCAGATGAATTTCAGTAATATTCTTTCAATTTCTTTGAAGAATACCATTAGATCTTTGATATAAAATTCATTGAATTTTATATTGTTATGGGTAATGTGGGCATTTTAACAATACTAATTCTTTCAAACCATGAGCAGCAAATCTCTCCAGTTTTTTTCTGAATTCTTCTGTTTCTCTCAGCAATATCTTTTAGTTTTCATTATGTAGGTTCTTCATTTCCTTTGTGATGATTTCTACCAGGTATTTAATTCTTTTTGTTGTTATTGTTAATAGGGTCATTTTCTTGATTTCTTTCTCTGTAGCTATTGTCTGCATAAAGAAACATAACAGACTTTTATAACTTGATTTTGTAGCCCACCACCTTACTGTATTGATTTATTACTCCAATAAGTTGCCATGTGTTGTAATATTTTAGTGTCTGCCCATTTTCTGTCATCTTCTCACTCAGAGAGCTATACTTTCTAGCAGGAATTTGGAGTTTCAGGAGTATCCCAACAAAACTTAAAAAAGAAGTACCACTCCTTATCCTCACACTGGTCACTACCAATAAGGATGCCCTTTTTTCACAGGTTTCGTTCATTGTGGTTACTCACAGCTTCTAAATACACACTCTGGGCACAGGTCCAGAGGTCACACAGTGTAGTAGGTTAGTCACTTAGCTTTCTAAAGTCCATCTAGTCATCCCTTTCAGTCAGGATTTTGAGTGATATACCCAGAGGGTCTGCACTCTCACATGGGATTTATTCAAGGGATTGAAGGATGGTTTAAAAAAAAATCACAAATCAATGTAATATACCACTTAACAAAAGATTGAAAAGGCCATTTCAATAGATATATAAAAAAGCATTTGACAAAATTCAATCTTTTCATGATAAAAACCCTTAACAGCTTTCTCTTTTTTTCTCTACCACCATGTAGTCTTTACTTGAATATTCTTCATCATATCTTCCCACAAGAATTTTGGAACCAAATGATTCCTGGTCAAGAAATAAAAGCAAAATTTTCCCACTCCTCAATGAATTCTGATTTTAAAAATGTAATAAAATCAGCTAAAATTCCAAGAAGAAACATGGGGAAGAACTAAGCTGAGCTGCTTGAGAATCTTACCTAAGATGCCACACATATTTACTCTGTAACTAGATCACTATCATCTTACCATACCCATGGAAATATTGCTACATTGAAAAGTTTTCTCTGTGTATGCATCTGTACTTGTAGCAATAAATACTAATAAGTAATAAATAATCAATACATAGGTGAGAGCTTTGCTTGGTTGTGTTCTGGTTTGTGAAGTACTGAATTCCCCCTCCTGTCAAATCTTCACATTCTCCAATAAAACATTTCCTCTAAAGTCAAGCACAAGACAAGGATTTCTACTTTTGCTACTTTTACTCTAAGTGCTAACAGAAGTCCTGATCAAGGCAATAAGGCAATTTAAGCCAAAAAAAAGAAAAAGAAGAAGAAATTTTAAAAATCCAAATTGGAAATGAAGAAGTAAACTTACTTCTATTTTCAGATGATACACTATTATATTAGAAAATCCAAGGTACTGCACACACATAGAAGAATGATAAAATAAAAAAATTTAAAAATCAAAATTGTATACCAAGTCAGTCACATATCTTTACACTAACAATCAACTGTCAGAAAGAAGTATTAATAAAACCACCTTACCTATAGTGACTTCAAAAAGAATAAAATAGACCAGGTCCTCATATAATATTGTTATATTATAACATTAATTGTTTTAATCCCAACTATTGTTGCAAAAACAACAAATAAGAAGCTTGTGGCTTTGTTTAAAGTCACAGTTTCCAAAAACTTATCTATGAAGTTAAGTGAGGGCTTACTGAAGCTAGGAATAAATTTAACTAAGAAATTGAAAGACCTGTACATTGGAAACTGGAAGGCACTAATGAAAGTGAAGACAAAAAAATGGGAAGATATTCCATGTTCATGAATTAGGAGAATTGATATTGCTAAATGTCCATAGTATTCAAATAAATCTACAGACCCAATGCAATTTCTATCAAAATTCCAGTGGCATCTTTTACAGAAATGAAAAAACCTTAATTTAATATAAGACTACAAAAGACTTAAATAGCCAAGACAATCAAAAAGCATCACACTTCTTGGTTTCAGACTATATTTCAAAATAATAATAATTAAAACAATATGTTTGGCACAAAACCAGACATACAGATCAACAGTACAATACAAAATAAAGAAGCCAGAAATAAACCTATATAAATGTGTTTACTCAAAAGAGTCAATAATATATGAGACAAAATATTTTATTTTAAATGTTGATCATGTATTGTACCTAATTATCTGTTTTTAAATGATTCCTATAAATAAGCAGGAAACTTCTAATCCAGTGACTTAATATTGACAAAATCTGAGTTTAAATATAGGATAAGCATGTCTCCATGTATGTCCATTTGCATGCAGTATATGTAAGGAAGATTCAATGGAAAGGAATGAACAAGGAAAAGTAAAACAAAGAATAATAAGGAGGAAGAGAGAGCAGATAGTATGGACACACGTCTTAAACTGCAGAGCCGACCAGTCAGACATAGGTTTGAGTTCTGGATCTGACTTGGCAAGCTGCAAAACCTGTTGCAAGTTATACTATGACCTCCTAGCTCTGATTTCTCCTTTATTATAAAAGCAATTGTTTTCACTTAGTAGTGTTGTCATGGAGATCTCATGTCTCAGTGTCAGGCACAAAGAAGATGCTCAACAAATGACAGCTGCCAGCATTCTTTATATTCATGTATTTGCAAGATTATTCACCTCTTGAATGTATGATCTATATTTTCTATTCATGTTCCCAAAACAACCTAAGTCAGTCTTCTACGCATAGTGGAACCTTTATATGATTCTATGCCTCAATCACAAATATTTTTTCAAATGTTTACATAATAAAGTCTCATTTTTCTTTCAATCTCTCATAAAACACTTTTCTGCACATTATGTGATTTTAGTCCTCATACTAGGAGACTGAGTCCCAACACCCCCTTTCAAAGAAGGCATAACAAGGATTACTGTCCCCATTTTATGAGAAAACAAAGGTCCCCAAAAGTCCAAGCAATTATGTTCGCTCATATATTCTATGAGTGGTTCGATTTCTTGACCCTGAATTCTCACTTCTTCTAGTTCAACCGAGGCTTCTCCTGGAGTGTGAATTTTACAGAAAGTAATGCTGCCTAGGACCCAATTCAATCTCCTTTATTTCTGTGACTAGTGGGCACACGAGTACCTATTATCACCATGTACAGTGTAATGGAGCATTTAAAAAAGAAGATACCATCTTACTCTAATGATCACCTTTCTGCCTGTGGTCAGATTAAAATCCCCGAGGAAAAAAAAATAAGAGTATTTCAGAAGCTGAAGCACAAATAGCTCCCTTGTTCTCGGCATTTGATTCCATTTTATTTCCTTTCCCTAAAACTCTTTGAAATGAGCATACAGCTAAGCAGTCATTTTCTGAAGTACCCAGTATATAATTGTTGAGGAAACAACTGTGTTGCTCTGTCTTAGCTAATTTATTGCCATGTACTGTGCAGGACAGAATTGCTACCAATTGTGGCATTTGCTGAGTTTGCGTAGAACTGGCCCCCACCCGCTCGCCCAGCACACCTACTTCTAAGATGTAGAGAGAGTTTTTACAGAGGTGGAGGAGTTGAACAAAAGATTTTATGATTTTAAAAAGAGTTGAAGTAATGAAAACTATTTGTTCTAGATGATTCTGAGTTTGTTTAAAAGAGAAATTTGAAATGAAACAAGAGGTACTCGGAGTAAAAGAAAACACTGAATGACATGAATGAGATCTTGTATTTACTTTCTAGAGCATAGCTCTTTAAACCTTGCAGACAACAGTTTTGTTCAGACAATTGCTTTGCATAACACAGACCTTTTTTCTGTGCTAGAACTGTGGTGACTGAGGACTGGTGAATTACTATCAACCTGCAGGAGTGCCATGGAGCACCACATTCTACCCTGCTGGAGAGTTCTCAGGAAAAGGGGGAAGTATGGAGACCCTTAGTGAGTGGCTGGAGAGGCATGGGGCAGACCGGAGGCAGGAGCTATAGCCTCAAGTTTAACAAGTGTGTGCAGTGGAAAGCTGGATAACCAGACCCACCACTCATGATGTGACATCTGAGAATAAAGGGAAGAGCAGAGAGAAAAGAAAGCTCATTTCTACCTCTCGGCACATTCATCTCACTAACTGAAACAATCTCTACCCCTACTTCTGATAAATGACCTCAGGTGCCTTTCTGTGTTAACCCATGTTTCTTCCTTCATGCCAATTATTTTGTATTCTTATTTCTAATGCTGCTATAGAAAAGCTAATGAGATTTAAATTCAATTCATTTATTTGCTCACGTTAATACTCCTGAGCTCCAGCAGGGACCAGCAAGGTACAAGCAGGGTATGCCAGAGAAAGCAGAAACAATCACAGCCTCATGGGGGAGAAATGTTTCAGGTAGGTAGGGCATGAAGTAGAGACTTCACCTCACTTTAATTTTTTTTAAGAAATATTCTTTTGTTAAGCAACTGACATATATCTTACCTATATTAGTGGGAGAAATATATTTATCAACGATCTAAATTTTCACTGTGCACTCAAAGGAGTACAAAATGAAACCAGTTCCCTGGGGCTCTTACTTAGTCCTGGAAGACAAGCGCCAGAAGCTGGTATCAAGAGAGGCAGACCTCCGTGATCACCCCTTAGGCAGCTTTGCTACAAACATGGGAGTATTCACAATGAGATCCCTGGACCAGCATCACTGACATGCCTTGGAAATTTGTTAGAAATGCTCACCATCAGCCCTTAGGCTAGATTACAAAATTAGAACCTCACGAGACAGGCCCCAGCTATCTATTTTAATAATCCTTCCAGGGGATTCTGAAGCAGATAAATGCATGTATCCCATCTTAGATGGCATGAACCACAGCTGATCCCCAATGTCAAGCTCTTTGTCTCCACAGGTTTCCTAGTCCCTGGCTCTCACTCCCAGCACCTCTGAAACATCATTTTAGACCAATTTTCATGACCTGGGATTTAGGCAAGAAAAATATGGGAATAAAATTCAACAGCACAGCATAGAACAAGTTCTGCTAAGGTTGCCTTCTGAGCTTTTAATTCTACTTTGAGCAACTTTGCTTATTTTGGATTCTCTTGACAATGAAGCCTTGTCTAGTTAGTTTTAATTTCAGGAGTCCTGACCTGGAACATTTTATTGCCCCTCTGGCTTCAGTCCTATCTCAACATCTTGACATTTTCATTTCATAAGTGATTGGTACTAGTTCTGAAAACCTGGCTCCACTGCACACCTGCCTTCCAAATTTGTTCTGACTCACATGTGGTGCAGGATCCTTTCCTCCTGCCTGCTGTACCACTCCTAAAACCACCTGTTACACCTTCCACCTGTCAACATCAGTTGCTACTCCCTGGCCACCAGGGCTCCACCAGTGCCCTAGAGCACAACTCCCCAAGGATACAGGTATTCCATACAGTCAGCTGAGAAACCCACCTGGCCTTTGACACAAAACCCTAAGTGTGTTCTTTTCTAGGGACCTATGGGAAAAAAACACCTTCTTGTAATGTTAGTGACAAACTGCATCTTCAGCAAAAAAATGTGACATCATTATGCTGCCAAGGAAATTTTTTACCAAATATCTAGTAATCTATAATACACGGTGCTCTTATAGGTAAAACATGTATTGATAATCCAATAACCTACATTTTACTTATGGGATAAAATTACCATCAAAATTACCGCCTTGGTCCAAGTCCCTAGACTTTCTCTTTATCATTGGCAGGGTTCACTCCATGTCACTCTCTGCCATGTCTCAGTTTCCAGCACAACACATGGCAATGTGATAGAAATTCAGTAAATAGGTGTTGAATAAATAAGCATGGTCTATTCTTTATCTCTTGTTTTCCGGATAATTTGTAAATTAGCTTAATCATTGTGATCAGGTGCTTATTAATTATCATTCTGAGAAACATCATGATTGCCAAGCATGATTGCTGACTAGACAAAGAGAACAAAGGGGAGAGAGTGGACTCCATGAAAACTACTGAACACAGTCCAGGGAGCCAGAAAACCAGTTCATTACCCAGCTCAGTCACTGGTTAAGGAGTAGCCTGCACATAGGGTATAAATCCTGGAGGTCTCCATTTTCTCATCTGCAAAGAGATGAAAGTGGGTTAAATGGCCTCAACTTCTCCCTCTGACTCTATCATTCTGGGAACTGACAGTGGACCAAAGTACCCTGTTTTTTCATTAGAATACATAAAGGTAATGGCTATAATCAAGATTGCCAGTGTTATATGCCATTGAAAATTGTAATGAAGGTGTTTTTTTAAATGTGGAACATCCTGACTTTAAAATGTGTGTATACATGGAAAATGTTCATTTATTGCTAGTTGCTATCAATTTTTTATGTGTCCTACTTGTTCTAAACTGAGAAAGTGCCTGATAGACCAATTCAAATAAAGATGCAAAGTAACAGCAAAGGGAATAAGAGTTAATATTATTTGGGCTGCGTCCAGAAGGGAGGCCCAAGACAGGTAGCATTCTCTCATCTGGAGGGCACAGGGGTGTGCAGGCCAGCTGCACACCACCAGGGGTAGCCAGGTCAGCCTGGAGGAATCCATGCAGCTCTGGGCTCCCATTTTCCACCCCTATCCATCAGGGAGCAAAAGCAGAGAAGATCCTGGGGTAAGCCCTCCAAGTCTGGAGAGTCCAGGAGGGGGGACGTATGGGGTTATAGCCCCATTCACCAGTGGATGGTTGTTGCACAGCAGCCACCTGCAGCCCAGATCAGCTAAGGCATTTGCCCCCAGACCCCAGCCCAAGGGGGAATTGGGATGGCACATGCATGGATATCTAGGCCCCACCCCCATGCCAAGGCAGGTGATGGGGGAGGTCAGGGAGTGTGACCCCCCCATTTCATCACTCTCCAGCTAATCTTCAGGAGGAACAAGAACATATATAACACAAACCCCATCATAAAACAGGTGAGGGACCAGGTAAAAATCCAACCCACAAGCCTGAGGTGGACACAGCTGATGGACAATCAAAAGAACCAATCCACGTGAAACAGAAGAAACATCTATAGAAACATGATGTCATGAAGCGTACCTATGTGCTCTCCGGGTCTGGAAGGTCCAAGACCTCATTTCGGAGTGCCTTCTGGGAGAGCAAGGTGCACCTTCCCACTTTACGGGAGAGGAAAGGAGAGCAAAGACTGGGGGCATCAGCCCCACAACAAAGTTGCAGACTGAGGCAGAAGAGATCATCTACAATGGTCAATCACAATTGCCTGTATCCACAGAGAAACTACTTCACCAGCAATGGCAGGGGGTGAGACCCCCTAAATTTGATGCCAGAACCATAAGGTAAAGCAGCAAAACAACCAAGATGGGATTAGAGAAGACCACCTCCAATGAGAAAGCATGGACAGACCACAAATAAAAATAGACTGGCTGCCCAATGCAAACTTAAGACTGAAAATCTACCGTCAAGGTTCGCCTGGTTCCAAGAACATAATCTTTCACCCAATGAAAGAACACTACCACAGGAAAGAAAGAGACTAATGGACTTAACGCAGACTAGCAAACAACAAAGAGTAGTGTGTGAAAGAATGGAGGGGGCACCTGAGGGAGGGAGGTGGAGGAGAAAACCTAAAATGCATTAACTGAGCTTGTGATTTAAAGATTGAAAATTTTTTTAAAATATTATTTGATTTGTTGGCACATTGAAAAATAAACATATTAGAAGAATGGAAATCATACCAAGAAAGGTAAAGGCAAAATCTTCAAAGCTGTTTCTCAAGCTTATCACCATAGCTCCAACATCATATTCAAAATCTTGGTTTAATTTATTGACTAGATAATTACTAAGCACTTACTATGCATCAGATGCTGTTTCAAATTCTGTGAACTCAGTGGTGAATCTACAGGTATACTCCCTGCCCTCAAAGAGCTTACATTTTGGTGAGTGATATAGATCATATACAAGTTAAAAACATGAAAAAATGCTCAGCATCACTAATAATCAGGGAAACACAAATCAAAACCACAATGAGATACCACCATAAACCAGTAAGAATGGCCCACATCAAAAAAAAAACAGGTAACAACAAGTGCTGGTGTGGATGTGGAGAGAAAGGGACAGTTTTTTACTGCTGGTAGGAATGCAGACTGGTGCAACCACTATGAAAAGCTGTGTGGAAGACCCTTAAACTACTGAAAATGGAACTCCCATTCGATCCAGCAATCCCACTGCTAGGAATATACCCAAAGGTTACAAAAACTCTAATCCAAAAGACAACTGTTACCCAGATGTTTATTGCAGCCAAATGCCCCAAAATAGACAAATGGTACAGAAAGCTGTGGTATATGTACATAATGGAATATTATTCATCAATCAAAAAAGACAAACTTTTTTAAAAATAATTTATTTATGTATAAATTTCACATCTTTATAATCCCCAGGGTTCACCCATTGCCTTCCTTCCATGACTATTCCCACCGTCTCCCATCCCCCCTCCCCTGAGTTGTGTACTTCAGTTAGGTTGTTAGGTTGTTTTGACTTTTCCTCATGGCTTTTTATTTCCCCTATGTCCCATATATTGTGAAACCATTTGGTGTCTGTCTTTTTCTTTCTGATTTGTTTCTTCTAATATGATTTCTTCTAAGTACAACCATATTATCATAAAATTGTCAAATTTGTCAGTTTTAATTGATGAGTAATATTCCAGTGTATATGTGTACCACATCTAAAAAAGACAAACTTAATGTCATTTGCAGCAACATGGATGGAACTAGATTGAATCATGCTAGCAGAAAGAAGTCAGAAAGGAAAAAAGAAATACAAGATGGTCTCACTTATATGAGGGGAAAAGGAGAAAAAAAAACAAGCAAGCAAGAAAAAGTTAAAACCAACTCTCAGCAAAACTGAAGCAAAAAGCTAGAGGGGGGAGGGGAGGGAAGTAGAAATGAGAGGGGCACAAATGACTAACAAGATGGCTCACCAGTGATAAGGTGGAGAGAGAACCCTGATATCATGTAAAATAAAACAAATAATAAAAATTTTTTTGAAAAGTTAAACAGTTTTCAGTTGCAAAGCTGGGCATGGTGGCATGTGCCTGTAAGCTCAGTCTATGAAGCGTCTGGGGCTGGGAATCACAGTTCAAGTCCCATTCGGGGCAACATAGTGAGACCTAGTCCCAAAATATAGCTGAGCATGGTGATGTACTCCTGTAATCCCAGCTACCTAGGAAGCTAAGGCTGGGAATTGCTTGAGTCTGTGGTACCCCGGGCAACGTGAGCTTGCAGTTCCATGGGCAAAAACAGCAAGACCTGGTCTCAAAAAAAAAAAAGTTTTTGGTTACAAACAAAACAAAACAAAACAAAAGCTCTTATAGTTAGGCAAGATGGCATCACCCAGCTCTGGGGATCTAACAGCACCACATAACTGCAGATAAAATAAATAATGAGAAATGTTTCATGCTTCCAAAACAGAAAATAAAAAAGTTCAACTAGAAAGAAAAAAAAACATAATGAGCAAGTAAACAATAGAACCAAGGTAAGTATGATGGAGAAAAATTACAAACAGCACATATTCCTTCTCAACATAGAGTCACCAAATAACTCACTGACTGAGTAGCATGATGAATCTATACTAGTCCTTGAAAATAGCAGGAAATCACCACCATAAGGTGACACAAACTCCTACCAAACTTATTGCTATCAACCCATGATGCTTGGGAAGTTTGCTCTGTGGTGACCTCTTTCATCCTTTCTAACTCTAATGAGCAGCCATAAGGTGATATGGGAAAGGGGTGTTGGGATGGATGGGAAGAGAAATAAAGCCAAGCAAATTCTATTTCTCACTATGTACAAATGTTCATAGGAGCATTATTAGTCTAAAAATGAAAACTCCAAATATTGATAGGCTAGTGCATATACAGCTAATGCATATACAGACTAAATAAACTATAGTTAATTCATACAATGAAATAGAGTAATAAAAATAAAGAAGCTACAGCTACATACTGTAGACATAGGCAAATCAAAAATGTAATGTTATTTTTTTTATTTTATTTATTTTTATTATTTAAATCAAAACCTCAGTAAATGGTTTTTAGGACACCTCACCCTCCCTCTGGCACCCCCTCTATTTGTTTGCTGGTCTGTGTTAAGTCCAGTATTCTCTTTCTTTCCTGAGGCAGTGTCATTTCATTGGTCTTGAGTGTGTATTATGTATGCTCTTAGGACCAGTGAACCATGTTGGTAGGTTTTAAGTGTTAACCTTGCATTGGGCAGCCAGTCTATATTTATTTGTGGTCTGTCCATGTTTTCTTGCTGCAGGCTGTCATCTCCACTGCCTTCTCTGTTGTTTTAATGCTTTACCTTATGGTTCTGGCATCAGATTTAGGGAGTCTCACCCCAAAACAGTGTTGGTGAAGAAGTTACTCTGTGGATACCGGCATCTGGGAATGGCCATTGTAGATCATCTCCTCTGCCTCAGTTTGCAGCTTTGCTGCGGGATCGATGCTCCCACTCTTTGCCTTCCTCTCCTCTCTTCTGGGGTGGGGAGGGATACCTTGCTTTCCTAGAATGCATCTCCAAAATGAGTTCTTGGCTCTTACAGATCTCGTGAGTGAATAGGTGCATTTCATGACATTGTGTTTTCATAGTTGTTTCTCCATTCTCACGTGTTCTGGTTCTCCTGATAGTCCATCTCCTGAGTCCAGCTCAGGCTTGTGGGCTGAATTTTTACCAGGTCCCTAACCCATTCTATGATGGAGTGTGTATTATGTGTGTTCTTCCTCCTCCTGAAGATTAGTTGAAGTGAGAGTGAAGTGGAAGGGGCATGCCCCACTCCCACTCCCCAACTCCCTGCATGGGGGTGGGACCTGGATGGCCAGGCATGCACCATCGTAAGCTGGTGGTAGGGGCTTGCCTGAATCATGCTTCAACCCATCCAGGCTGCAGATGGCTGCCCTATGCAACCATCCCCTGGTGGATGGGGCTAAAACCCCACCCAGGCCCCCCTCCCAGGCTCTGCAGGCATGGGGTCTTACCCAGGGGTCATCTCCACCTTTGCTCCCCCCCTGGCAAAGGAGCTCCAACACTGAAAATGTAATGTTAAAAGCATAAGCTGGACAAGAATGAAAGTAGCATGATTCAATATAAAGACAAAATGTAACTACTGCATATTGTTTAGAAGTTGTTTAGGGATCCCTAAAGAAGAATGTGATTGGAGCAAAACACATGGAGACTTCTAAACCATTGATATTATTCTTTTTCAGACATTAGTCTTTTTCTTTTCTGAGTAGAGGTTAAGAAGTATACCTTAATCATTTTTTAAACCATATATATATTGCATTAATGCTGTGTCACAACCTCCCTCACTGACATGTAAGAACATCTGCTTCTCTTGCTCAAGAGTGTAGGGTAGGATTTGGTTGGTCTTGGCTGAAGACTGAGGACTGGGTTCATGTCTGATGCCCATATCTACTCACCTTCTTTGGATCAGTGATTTCTAAGGGGATGTTCTCACAGTAGTTGGTAAAAGCAGAAGACAAATTAAAAGGAAATTTTAAAGCTCTGCTCATATCACAGTCATGAAGATTCCATCAGCCAGCACATAAAAAGAGGTTTGCCATCATTAATCAGAGAAACAAAAATCAAAGCCACAGTATAATACAACTTCACATCCTGAAGTAAATTATGCTTCAATAAAAAACAAGATTTCATTGACCAAAATAAGTCAATAAAATAAGAAAATATGTACATTCTGCCCATCCCAGAAGGAACTGTAACAACATACAGAATAATTTGGAAAAGTACTTTAGCATCAGTTAATCCATGCCCTGGACTTCCAACTATGTGATTCTACAACTTTTCTCAGAGGTAAGAAAGGAACATGCTTGAGAATCAGACACATGGTTCCAATCATTTATTTATTGTAGTAGCTTATCCATTCTGGGCCTTAGTTCTTGCATTAAAAATGATTTATTTTTCATTGTGAAGAAAACAACTGTTCCCTCATTTTTTAAAATGGAGGTATTAAATAGTGTCATTTTTCTAAGGGTTATTGTGAGGAGAGAATGAAGTGAAATATGTAAAACACTTGGGACTGACATGAACACCTGGCACTAATAATCTAGGATATATTAGCTACAAGTATTATCTAACAGGAAAGAGTCTAGAGAGGGAGCCTAGAGTGTTTTGATACTTCAGGTGTGAATTGACTGGGTCATTTTTCATGTTCCATAGTTAGCTTTTTCATATTATATTATAAGTTCACAAATCTGATTTGAACTCACTGAAGGCAAGAAATGTTTTCAATTTTCTGTGTAGGATATGTAACACCCAGGTGGGTGCAGGTTATGTAATGTGCCCTCACTAAATACTTGTTAGGTCTACCAGAAGGTATGGATGAACTTGATCAGAATGAGACCAAAAAAATGAGTTAGAGAGATGTGATGTTGAGAGAATTAATACATGAATGACTGAAACTGAGATGGGAGAGACAAAGTGAACAGTAGAGTAGAGTGAATGTCTGGTTTTTTAACTTGAACAGGTGAGAAAATGATTCTATAATTAACAGAAAGAATGAACTAATCAAAGAATGAACTTGGCAGAGAAAATGGTAAGTCTGGTTTTATTGCAAGTTACTTCAAATAGTGTCACTATTTTTTTATTCAATAAATATTATTAATACTTTATAGCATTTTATATTATAGAGTATTTATGCCTTTTCTATCCAAACAATTGGTTTCTTTCTGTTCCCTTTTCTCTTTTATTGAACAACAGATAATTTTTTTAAAAGTTTGTTAATTAAAGTAAAATTGCATTATAGCATTATATGGTTCTGTGTACATCATTATCAATCAACGTGTATATATACTACATGAATTTTACCACTAGCAGTCCAATTCCATTTTTCCCTATAAAGTTGGCCCCTGTGAGTCAGTGGAAGGTGTGGTGTGATAATATACATCTAAAGAAGTATAAACCTATGCATCTGAATTCTATATGATATTGTATATACCCAAATTGCCTTAACAAGAAATTTGTACAATTAAAAGTAAAGAAGCTATAAATTTTTTTGGCTTCATAACATACAAGGAAATCATTACAGCAAAAAAGGGCATAAATGATATGTCTATTAACATATGAAAGATGATGGCCATAGAAGGGAATGTTTTACAAAGAATGAGTTACATCTGAATATCCTAATGTGAAAAGTACTCCATATATAATGCCTGGTTAAAAAATGAGTTTCAAAATATGTCCGATATAATTTTGTCTTATAAAGATGTCTAGAGATACATGTATGTGAATGAGTCAACATAAGGATACTATTTTAAAATAGTAAATATAGGCATTATTTCCTCTATAAATTATATCCCCCTGTAGTTCTAGAGAAAGGAGGTCAAATAGTATCTACAGTTGGAAGGAGATATAACCTGATCAAACAAAATGGAGGCAAAGGAAAAAGTACTTCCTCTCCTAGAGATGCAACAAAGAGAACAGAAATCAAAGGATAATGCATATAAAAGCCAAATAAATATGACTAGAACTAAGAAACTGACAGCTACCAATGGAGATAGAGAAATCACACAGGCAGAGAGAGGGTTCTAGCAAACAGACTCAGTGCATGGCCAGGGAGGTAAGGGCAGGCTGACAGAAACTGTAAATGATACGGACACAGAAAATACAGAGAATGGGCATGTCAGGACTAGAGGTTGAAGACTGGCAACCATGGATGCTGACATACCCAAAGACCAGGTGAGGTTATTTGTATCACTGATCGTTTAGAGGCTAATGCCCAGGGAGAAGCAGATAGGTATTTCAGCTAAAGCCTACCAAGAAATCTGATAAACATCTAATAGGTAAATCTTACCTTCTTTACCCTCCACCACCCAGATCATCAGATGAGTATCTAATAGGTGAATCTTACCTCCTTTACCCACTATCCAGAAACACACACACACACACACACACACACATACACACATTTTTTCCATAATGTGATAAAATCTTTTCTCCACCTAAACACCCTCTTGGGGAGAAATGAGAAGAGGAGAGAAATCCTGAAAGACTAAGTTGACCTGAAACAAGTTTAACTGGAATTGAGTCAACATATATTGATAAAGAGATAATCCAACACCACCACCCATTACTATCCATGTATAGTAGCTATAAATCTCTGGAACAACATTAATTCTAGAATATTACATTTTCATTGACTTATAAAAATATTGAGAATGATATTAAAGATTAAGTGAAAATGATGTAGTTATGAGCAACAGGTTGAATATTATTAAGGTATGAGGAGAGAGAAAAGTCACATGTGATCTCAAGACAGCTGCCTTGGTTACTGAATGGGAGGAAATGCCATTAGCCAACATCCAGATATTAGGAAGAGAATGTCCAGTATAAACTGAACCTGATTTTAAATCTTTAAATGTGAAAAGCTTCTGGGACAGTCTAGTAAAGGCTTCTAGAAGACAACTGGAAATTCTGATAGAGAAAAATTTGGGGTGTCTTCAAAGTACAGATCAAATTTGATGCCAAAGGAAATGAATGAGACCATCCAAGCAAAGAAGTTTTTTTGGAGACTAGGTCTCACTATTTTTTGCCTGTGGAACCACAGGCTCACGTTGCCCAGGCTACCACAGATTCAAGCAATTCCCAGTCTCAGCTTCCCAGGTAGCTGGGATTACAGGCGTGCACCACCACACCCAGCTATTTTTTGGGGACTAGGTCTCATTATGTGCCCCTGGAGGGACTCAAACCACAATCCCTGGCCCTGGCCATGGCTTCCTAGGCTGCCACCCACAAGCATGTGCCACCATGCCTGACCCAGTTCCTGTGCTCTTAAGACCAACTCTTCAGTTAAGGTCCAATTGAGTTGCATCAACTCCCCAATGGTAAACTCCAAGGGAGTAAAGAACTTGTTTTATAGGCCCAAATTCTACTGAGATTGTGCTACTTATGGGATAAGATTCAGCAAATACAGCAGGTATCCAAGACTAAACTACTGAGCTCTTCATTTCTAGATAGGAGAAATAATAAGGATCTCAGTTTGACAAAGATGCATGCTCCATGTGCCTTCCTTTGACATGTGAGGGATCTGAATTTCATGGGAGCCAATGTCCAGAGGTTCTGGATGGTATGCAGGTATGAACCTAAGTTCCTGGAAGGTAGAGAACAGGGGTTATATTCTAACACCTCCTGATGGATCATTCAGGGTTTTTATGCTTTAGCTCCCTCCTAATTTACACCACAGTAAACAGAAGCAGATTGCTTCTAGTTTGTCTAAACCAATCCTGTGAGTAGTTTAAAGTCATGACTCATAAATATTAGAGATTCACCTTAACCCACCCGACAGTGTAAATGATTAGGAGGTGCAGGATGTATCTTAGATCATGGCTTATTTATTCTTTTCAGGAAGAAGTAGACAGGAGACACCATAGGGTATTCTCAGAAATAAAATATAAATGGAACTCAAGCCAAAAGGGTTACACATTTGTTTAAATTTAGTTAAACAGAAAATTGCCAGTTCTCCCAAACCTCTTACTCCCAAAGATTTTTCATATGCTATTCCCTTTGGCTGGAGTACTTTTAGATTTCTTCTTGCCTTGCCAAACTCCAACTCAGTTTCTAAGCCCAGCTCAAAGTTGTTTCTATCTGGGAAGGTTGTTCTAGGCAGGGTTGACAACCCTTGGCACTGAGGTACAATCACAGGATGTTTGATATTACATTATCACCTGTTCATGTTTGTTCCCCCCTCTAGACTTTGAAGAGTCTCTTCAAGATTGGGACCATATCATTATTTTTTATAAATCTGCATGTAAAACAATTAACACATGCTCTTCACAGAAGATGGTCAATAAGCCTCCGAGCTTGGACTATAAAGTCTGAAGCTTCAGAATAAACTCACACAAGACCAAATGATCTCAGGCATGAGGCATACAACTCACTGTTGAAACAGGTTCCCCTTTCTAGGGGAAAATATAAGATACCATGCTATAAACACCATAAGTAAATCCTTGGCAGGGCCTACCACAACACTAAGATTTCCAGTCTCGCACATGCCTTCTGAGTATTTGAAGACAATAGAAGATGCAGGATATTTCTGGCTTCATCTGATAATAAAGTTACTATAAACCATTCTGACATTTTTTTAATGTAGCCAAAGTTGATGAAATGGAGATTTTAGATTTTGGCATTAGAAAAGGGCCTTGAATTTCAGCCAGGGGATTCCCAAGAGAAATAAAAGTGGTTTATATTGAAAACTGGATAGGAAAATGCATTGGACATTCAAGAAGTGTTTCAAGGTCCACAATCATTGACTTCACTGTCAGAGGGCTAAAATATATTTACAGGGGCTCTACAGGTTGCAGTTCAGTATAAAGTTATGTTCAGTATAAAGTTATGTTAAAGCAACTATTCCCAAACAAGAGCTAGAACTGGCTGTAGTGGAACCAACTGAGAAAGGGACTCACTACAAACAGTAAAATGTTAACACTTATGAATGTCATGATTTATATACATATAGATATATATAAAGTACTATATAGTCAGGATCTATATATCAATATATTATCATTATTTCCTGACATCTTTTTTTTCCTAGAGATGAAAAATTATTGTTAAAATTAATTCTGTAGGAAATAAATATAAACCTAAATATAAACCTAGAGATGAAAAATTATTGTTAAAATTAATTCTGTAGGAAATAAATATAAACCTAAATATAAACCACCATGTACCTTGTCTGTATTGTTCATAGCTCATAAGCACCACCAGCTTTAGCAGGAATTATTAATTATTCCAGTGCCTCATTTCTCCACAAATTGGAGGTAAGGAGATTTATCAAAATTTAAGTGTGCTCATGAGAGTGTGGTGCACCTAGGAATGTTAATGAACACATGTTGGAATGAAAAAAATAAGTACTTTCAAGTTCTAGAATATCTATTAAATTAGTGAAACAATGGCATGAAGAACTGAAAGTCTTTATTGCCTTTATCCAACAGTCAACCTGATTACAGGTTTCTAGTGCTTTAGGATTGAAAAGGGAATTACCTTGAAGGCAGATGCCTCAGTTATAGCACTATTGCAGTGCTGACAAAACATGCCAATTCAAACATGTCCCTTTCTTGACTATATTAAACTAAAAGGCTTCTGTACAGCAAAAGAGACAATAAGCAAAACAAGGTGAATCCCAATAGATTGGGAGAAAATATTTGTCATCATACAACAGATAAGGAGCTGATATTAACAATAATCAAAAATCTAATATAACTTAACAAAAAAAACAAAGCAATCAACCCAACCCAAAAATGCACAGAAGAATTAAAAAGCCACTTCTCCAAAGTAGAAATTCAAATAGCCAACAGACAAGAAAAAAAAAAAGTTCAACATCACTTATCATCAGGGAAACATAAATCAAAATCACAATGAGATACACAATCAGATACACATGAGATACACAATGAGATACACATAAATCAAAATCACAATGAGATACACCAGTAAGAATGGCTCATATCAAAAAAAAAAAAAAAAAAACCAGGCAGAAAGTGCTGGCAAGGATGAAAGGAGAAAAAGGAAGACTTTTACACTACTAGTAGGAATGCAAACTGGCTCAGCCACTATGAAGGACAGACCTTCAAACTACCGAAAATGGATCTGCCATTAGATCCAGTGATCCCACGCCTGGGAGTTTACGGAAGCACACTAAAACATTAATTCAGAAGGAAACCTGTACTCATATATATTTACTCAGCACTATTTGCAATAGCACTATTTACAATTTACAATTAAAACAATCCAATGAATCCAATGGATCAAACAGACAAATGGATCAAAAATTATGGCATATTTTTACACAGTGAAATATTATCCAGCAATCAAAAAAAGGAAAAAAAAAAAAAAAACAACAGATTCATGCCATTCACAGCTACATGGATGGAGCTAGAAGGGATTATGCTAGCTGAAATTAGTCTGAAGGAAAAAGATAAATACTGAATACTCTCACTTATATGAGCAATATAGATAAGTCAAACAAAGGGAAAAGAAATAGTCAGAACTAACAAGCTGACCATAGAAATGAACCACTGAGCAAAAGAAGGAGAGAGAAGTGAAACAGAAGAAGGAGGAATACGAGGGAAAATGGTAATCAGTCATAGGTGATATGGTGGCAGGAGAAATATGGGGACTACAGTACAAAAAATAATAATATAAATATATTATAAATAATTTTTAAAAATTTAAATGAAAATGCCCCATTTGCCACGAGTGGTGGCACACACCTATAATCCAAGCTCTGGGAGGCAAGAGGACAGGGATCACTTGAGTTCACAGGTTTGATACTACCCTGGGCAACATAGTGAGACCTGTTTCTCAAAAAAGTAGCCAGACGTCGAGGTGGGTGCCTGTCTCCCGTTCTCCCAGCTACCTGGGAGACTGAGGCTGGGGATTGCTTGAGTCCCCGGAGTTGGACTACCCCCAGCAACATAGCGAGACCTATTCTCAAAAAAAAAAAAAAAAAAAAAAAAGAAGAAGCCCTATTTTTCTCCCAGAAGGAGGAATTATAAAGAATGAATAGAAACTCCATAGTTATCTTTGGAGATTCTTGATCAGTTTGCCTCTCTAAATATTTCCCATGCCACTGAAAAAAAAGTGGGGGTTAAAAATAAAACACTTTTTCATTTTTCATTAATGATATTTTGAAGTTATTTGTACAGTGAAATTATCAATGGTGTTATTTTAGAAATTTTCCCTTTAAATCTTTGAGTTTTGCACTTTGACTTTTTCATACTTCATTGCCTTTGCTGCCCTGATATTGTGATTCTCATCATCACCCAGTTCTTTCATTTCTGCTCTATCTCTCTCTCCTGCTTTTGGTCTGAACTGAATGCCATCAAGCCAGGGTTACAACTCTCTACTTTTCATTTTCAATCACCTTGGCGTCCTTTCCCTTTTTGCCCTCCAAGTTCTCTAGTTTCTATCAGATCCTTGAGGTCAACACTAATACTCAAGTGGCAAGAGATAATGAGGTTGAAATGTCAAATGTTCTGAGAAAAAGAGCAATTTAAAGATGTATTTTGACTCAAACTTTTCTTTTCTTGATATATTTCCACTTTGGTAAGAAGTTAAAATTCCAAAGAGATAAAAATTATTTTAATCCATGAGAGATAACTAATCCTACATAGAAGGAAGCATAAAATATAAAAATGCATTCTTTTGAGAATGTAACAAATATATTCAATTAAAATCTTTTCTACACTTTTCCCTGATCTTTGTTTATTACCACTTTATATGAGTTTATTCTTCACCTGAAGTTTTATCATAGAACAGTCCTCTGCCTTTCAGATTTATAAAGCAGGTATTTCAATCACCTATCATTTACAAAACATTGCACAAGGCACTAGGAGATGAAAAAACAAAAAATATACAATCTCAGAGATTGTATATTTTTTAGACAGAGTTCTCAGTCTAATAAGAAAAGCAGAGTTGAAATAGAGAACCATGCAGTATGACACATGCATAGCTCAATATCTACCAAATATTGGATGATATTGAGTGAACCCTGGCAGGGTTGGAATGGAGAGAACCATCATCAGGCTTAACCTTAAGGAATCTGCTACAGGAGAGACAGTGTAGGTGGGAACAAAGATGGGATGCAGTGGTCTCAGGTAAAGAACAACAGGTGCTTTGATGGTAGGGCCAGTGAGATAGCACACATCTAAGGGAATGTAGACCTATTCCCTAAACCAGGTATAGTGTTATAAACCAGTTACCTGAAAAAAAGAAAGGAAAAAAGAGAATTGTCAGCCCAGCAAAAAAAGATAGAAATATGTTTTTAAAAATCAGGTTAGAAAATGAAAACTTAAAGAGAATAGGCAATGAAATAGGATGATTTTTTTCATCTAGAGGGATTCGGATATCATGATGATAATGACATGTGATATGGACCAGAAAATATATAGGAACTCTCTGTACTTTTAGCTCAATTTTGCTGTGAATCTAAAACTCTTAAAAATAGTTAAGTTTGTTACTTAAAAAAAAAAAAACATAGCATTTCTTGTTTTAAAAAAAAATGGTGGGGAGAGTAAATAATAATAATAGCAGTTAGGGGTATAGAATGCTAGTGAACACCACCATGCCAAGGCATGGACTATGGAGTCACAAAAGAGAAAAGGGCAGAGTATGAGAAAAATTAGGATTGTTACAGAAGTCAGTGCATTAAAGCACTTTAAATAGGAAAGTGGTTTTCTGATCATCTATTGGTATGGAAATTACTCAGTAGCTTAAAACACTCTCTCCATTATGAAGGGCAACTATTAAGTCAGGTTCTTTCTGGACATTTCTCCACCATGTGATATTGATGAGGACATTAGGTACCACAGAGCTCGAGGGTGGACTGCTCTGACAAAAGAGTTTCACTCAGGAGTCTGGTGCCCTGGTATAGCCAGTAGGAAGACTAGGCTCAGCTAAGCCCATCCCCCTTTCTACATAGTCTCAGGGCCTCTTTATATGGTTTTATAACAGTATAGTTATATTTTTTACATAGTGGCTCAAGGTTCCCGTAGTAAGCCTTCTAAGTATCAGAGCAGAAGATACCAATCAATGCCTGGGGCCAAAACTAGGGACTGCATCACTTCCATCAAATTCTGTTTGTCACAGCAATGACAGAACCTGCCCAGGTTCAAGAGGAGGAGGCAGAGACCCCAGTCTCTAGATGGCAGGGGTGTCAAAGAATTCTTGAGTCTCTTTAATCTCCCATATAAGGTATAATCAATAGTAGCATTGGCAGCACAGAAATCTCTAATTGCTAGGAAATGTATATTGGATTTGACAAAATGAAGGTGAATGGAACACAAACTAAATCAGCTTAGTGCCACAGTTAAGGCAGAAGTCAAAGTGTTTCACAAATGAAATGAAGTTTATTCTGCTTTGGAGACACAGAAGGAAAGTGAAAACTGAATGGCAGTCAGAGTGAGACGGCAAGGAGAGAGAGAGTGGCTTTAGGAAAGAAAAACAAAAGCAAACACATTGGTGTTTTAAAGGAAGGAGTCAGAGAAGAAAGAAGAAGCTGAAAACATAGGCTGGAGAAGAGATAAATGAGCTCCAAGCAAATTAAAAAGGAAAAGAATGATAAGCAAAGATGGAGAATAAAACTAGCCTACACCATTGAAAAAATAAATTCAAAGTAGACCAAATACTTGGGTGTAATAGTGATATCAGATGGGAAAACAGACAAAATGGGGTGCTTACCCAAACTTACAGAGGGGAGCAATGGCCCTTTAAAGCCAACCACACACCAGGTTTTTCCCCAGCCTGCACATGCAGTAGCAAGACCACATAAACCTAAAGAGGGAGGCAAAAACAAATTTAC
The DNA here is from genome assembly GCA_004024945.1 of Uropsilus gracilis. NCBI lineage: Eukaryota > Metazoa > Chordata > Mammalia > Eulipotyphla > Talpidae > Uropsilus > Uropsilus gracilis. The sequence continues at coordinate 72,641 of PVHY01003955.1, forward strand.
TTAATAAAAGACAAACGAGACAAGAGTCACTGAGGGGTACAAGTGAAACCCTTTAGTAATCTTATGACACAGTCCAGTCTCTAGTCCAAAGCACACATAGCTGCAGCAACCATGTGCATCCACAAAATGGCGGCTGCCCCACCCTAAACCTGATGGAGAAAGCTAAGATGGTGCCGCCACTCCTTCTTTAAAAACACAGTTCCAATCACTCTAAGGCAGAAGAAGCCAAGATGGCATCATTGATCCTTCTTCAAAGTCTGGAGATTCAAATCCAACAAGGAAGACCAGGATGGCATCATCAATTCTTGTCCAAAAGGCACTGCTCCAGCATTCTTTCAGCTTTAACTCCAAAGTGGCCTGGCATCAGTAAAACTCACTCAATACAGCAACACAGCAAGCACTTCAGACATCTCATGTTGAAAACAGCAACACAACAATCTCTCCTCAGTTCTCCAGAAGACTTTTAAGCTTTGCAGTTTCAAAATTAGACCAAGTTTTCAAGTACTATGTTTCTAAGACAGCTCACACAGCTCACAAGTTTCTCCAACATCCTTCCCCAGGCTCCTCACTGGCCCGGGCTGGGAATGGAAGCCCACAGCTTGGCTTCCTTCCTTGCCCTGCTGCCCCACATGGCAGCGGCAGCTCTGTGGCCTCCAGCCTCCCTGATGCTCCTCTGTGCATCTTCTTTGTTCTCTTCTCTATCCTCTTCTGTTCTGTATTCTACTCTTCTCTTTCCCTGTCTTTCTCTTTCCCCTCCCTAATCCTTTAATCCTCTTTTCTCTCAAGAAGGCTTAACTTCCCTTCTGCAAATCTCCACCCACCAATGTTAACAATAGCTATTTTAATGCATCAACACCAGTAACAGGGGACCATAGCCCTCTAAAAACACCTGCAACCATATAACACACAAAACAAAATTTGGGCAAAAGACATCAATAATGTCTGCAATCAGTAGTTTCTGTTGTGTCTAACATAACCAGTGGATACTTGTTGAATGAATAAGGGCATATATATTAGAATGAATGGAAATAATTAGTTTATAACCTGAAATAAAGTACAGCATCAATGGAAAGTTTATCCCTGAATGAGAAAAGAAACATTGCAACTTCTCAGGGAGAGAAAAGCAGTGCCAGCATCACTTCAGGTAATTTCATGCCTCAAGGCTCAGGAAGTAGACACTTAAGTACTGGGAGCAGATTCCTTCTTTACTGGTATTATTGAAATTCTTTTTTCCCACTTCCATTCTTTAATCCCTTTAACCCTTCCTCTCTCTCCTTCTTTTTTGGGTATCCACTAACTTTATTAATATTTTTTGCTTTTTGGATTGACAGCTATGTAAATGCCCAGGATTTGTCTTCATGATTCTGATGTGGTTTACTGTACTAATTCCACCAAACACCTTCCATTTTGTGGGAAATGGCAACATTTTGTTTTATATGGTTGAATAATCCATGACATGACTAGATCATGTCTTCCTGGTCAAAAACTCGATTGGTGAGCATTTAGTTGTGTCAAGGTCCTAGCATATTGTAAATAAAGCTGCTATGAACATGACACAGCATAGAATTTTTTGAGTTGATGGTTTCAGATTCTTTGGGTAGATACTCAAGAGTGGGATATATACTGGGATATTAAGGTGTCCATTTTTGTTTTTTTAAGGTAAATCCAGATCAATTTCCAATCTGAACCAACATACATTCCCATCAGTGTAGTAAGGTTCCTCTTTCTCCACAACCTCACCCATACTTGTTATTCGTGTATTTCGCATATATGCTATTTTTATAGGTGTAAAGCCATATTCATTGTGATTTTAACCAGCGTCTCTCTTATTAAGAGTATCTTCTTTAGGACACCTATAACCCTATGTTAATTGCAGCACTATTTACAATAGCTAGGATATGGAAACAACCCAAATGCCCCAAAACAGATGAATGGATCAGAAAGTTGTGATAAACTTACATAATGGAATATTAGTCAGCAATCAAAAAGACAAACTTACATCATTTGTGGATGGAGTTGGAAGGAATTATGCTAGTGGAAATAAGCCAGAAAGAAGAAAAGGTAAACTAGATGGTCTCACTTATTTATATGTGGGATATGGGAGGGGGTAAGGGTGGGGAAATATTAAAACTAACAAACTGACAGCAGAACTAAAGCAAAGGAGGGAGAGGATGGGTGAAAATAGGGGTTGAGTACAAGAGATAAAGGTGATAGTTCACGGTTGACAAGGTGATGGGAGAACCTCAGCGTATACAAGGATATAACATATATATATATATATATATATCAATTAAAATAATAAGAGTAGTAACAAAATAAAAAAGTATTTTAATCAGGGTATATAAGGATATAACATATATATAAAACATGAATATATCAATTAAAATAATAAAAAGTATTTTTCCTAGTATCTCTTGGCCTTCTGGATGTTCTCTTTGGTGACATACCTGTTCAGAATTGGTGCACATTTATATTAGGTTGTTTTTTATTGTTCAATTAAATAAGCTTTTATATATTTCATATATTAACCCCTTGTCAGCTGAGGAATGTGTAAATAATTTCTTTCATTCTATTTACATTTTCTTTCACTGTGTAAAAGCTTTGTAGCTTGTTAATCTCAGTTGCCTTTTTGTGCTTTTTTCCACTTCCATAGGGCTTGAGATTCCAAAAACATCTTTATAATTGATGTTAGAAAATGTAATACCAAAGTCTTCTATTTCATTATTATAGTTCTTATATTTAAGTCTTTATACCATGTAGAATTAATTTTTGTGCTGTTAGAGATTGGTCTCACTTCATTATATTACACATAGTGATCCAGTTTTCCCAACACCATTTGTTAAACACACTCTCCTTTCTCCAATATATGGTGGTGGTATTAGAATGTCTGTGAATTCATTTCTGGGCTCTCAGTTATGTTCCTCTGACCCAATTATATTTTGTATTCCAATAGAATTTGTTTTAATTATTATTGCTTTATAGTATAAAGTCAGATAATTTTACCATTTGCAACCTTTTAATGTTCCATATAAAATGTAATAATTTTTTGAAAATTATTGTTGGTATTTATTGTGATTATATTCAATTTTTTGATTATTCGTAATAGAATAATCATTTTGACTATATTAATTAACCCCATCCATCAGTGAGCATAGATAGTCTCTCTCTCTCCTTATGTGATGACCTAAATCCTCTAATAGCATCTCATAAATTTTATTGTACAAGCACTTTACTTTCTTGGGTAAGTTAATTCCTAGGTATTTTATTCTTTTAAAGCAAATGTGAAGGAATTATTGTCTTAATTTCTTTTACTTCTCATTCATTATTTGTACACACAAAGCAGATTCTGTAATCTCTCTCCCTTCTTGCAATACAGTTTCCCTGGACTGACAAAGGCTGAAGAAGTGCCTGGACTCTGCACTGAGGGACTACAACCTTTCACAAGTCACTGGTCATGGTTGAGCACCATGTTGAGTCACAGCCAATTGAGACTTTCTGTGAGGCAACTGGGGAAGATTGCTTTTGTAAACCTTTATATAAGTACAGAATTTAAGTTCTCCATACCATTATTGGGCTCAAACCATGTTTAGAGCATTCTAATCAGCCAAATATGAGATATAAGGATAGACTACAGAGAGCTCCTTTAAAACATTATTCACTCTAAAACTTGCCTAGCAAAGTATGAAAACATACCATTGTGTGGCAAGGGATTATAGCTGTGCTGAGATATACTAATCCCCTCGGCACTCTGGACAGTTAGATGGGTTTGCCCCCCAAGCCAGTCACCTCCATCCACAGGTAGCTTCCTCTGAGAAGTGTGGTCTGGATGTGGCACCTCTCAGAAGCACCTACAGAGGATAAGCAAAACAATAGCTACCTGACATTGGCTGCTCCACCACTCACTAAAACCCAAGTGTCTTCTATTCCCTTGCTACTGATTTTAGAATCCAGTTCTCTATTATTTGAAAATAATAATAAAGTCGTTTTCCAGAATGTGCTTGCCTCTTTAGAGCAGTCACCAGAACACATCAACAACACTGGACAGGTCTGTCTAATTCACATGGTGACAGATTCAAACTGTTTCCTGCCCAATGCCTGCTGGAAGCCCTACCAGCTTATGTCCTCCCCCTAATTCTGCTTATTAGAAGCCTCCATAGAATGTAAACTCGTCCAGCAGCCCCAGGAACCTCTTGTTTCTGGTTGGGGGGGGAGAGGCGGCAGATAATGGACTCACCACTTAAATCTGTCATCATGTATATGAAACACCTGTTCATCCGCTGATGGGCCCAGATGATCATTCTAACAATTCAAGAGCACTCTGCCATATGAGGTTTTGTTATTATGCTGAAATATCCAAAAGGAAAAAGTTTTATAGAAATGACAAGAAATCGCAATACTATATTTATAAATGAAAGCTAAGGAAGAAATGCTGTTTCTCATGTAATTTAAGTGTTATAAATCTGGTTAAAGTAGTAAAGAGTGGCAAATTATCATGTATTAATGGGAAGCATGTCTATTGTCAGAGTTGATAAAAAATATACTGAAAATTATCATTAAAAAGTCTTAATCATATTCAGGCACGGTGTATGGAGTTGCAGCTGAGACTGGGGATCATGGTTTGAGACCTGCCTGGGGCAACATAGCAAGACCTAGTCCCAAAAAAATAACTGGGCATGGTGGTGCGTGCCCCTAATCCCAGCTACCTGGGAAACTGAGGCTGGGGGTGGCTTGAGTCCGTGGTACCACAGGCAATGTGAGTCTGTGGTTCCACAGGCAAAAATAGCAAGACCTAGTTCTCAAAAAAAAAGTCTTAATCAAAAGTTACATATAGTAATTTTCAACTATACCATCTGATATTAGTTTTTCACTCATGAAGGCAAGTACAAGATTATCACTAAAATTTTCAAAACATTTGGTAGTTTTATGTTTAATATCTTCCCTAATGGTAACTTCTTTCCTGCTCATCATCATTTAATACCATTTAATAATGAATATTCCCCCAGGCTTCATAAAAACAACTCAGATTCCCTTTGATTCATTCCAGTCTGTGATACAAATGACATTTTCCTGTGTGTGCCATGTCAATGAAAGAGGTGGTGGAACCAATACAAAATGAACACAAGCCTTGCAGAAACCACACAAATGAGGAACATTTGAGAAAACAATTGTCTTTCAGTACATACCAGAGAAAACACACCTTCTCTCACAGTAGTTTGGGAATGAAGGAGAAGCTCTGGCCTTTACTGAATAACTACATTCCTGAATTTCTCCTCTTTTCAAATCCTAAATAAGTTTTCTCACCCAGGTTTTGTTTTTGGTTTTTTTTGGGGGGGGGTGGTTGAGTATTGTCAGGAGACTATATTAATGTACTATCTGCTTACCAAATACTCAATATTAGCTATATCTAGGGGAGAATGAACAAAAAACTTTAACATTGACACATATACACAGAACCAGCTACAAAGATTAGGGTTCCCCAGTGGGGTTCAGAATGCTCCACAAACGGAAGTGGCTCCACTGCCATGGGAAGGGGGTTGGCCATACTGGAAACAGTTTCACACAAAGGATGAGGGCCCAAAATAAATTGCTACAACAGAGCAAGTTCAGATACAGCTCACAGAGCAAAGGCAACATCTCCATCAAAACTCAAAAGATGAAGGCTTGGGCCAGAGAGAGCAGAGACGCCTCATATCTTGGCTTATATAATTTTTTGTGACTCCAAGATCAAGTAAATAAATAATAGGCAATAACTGGCTTCGTTTGGAGCCACTTAAAATGACTGCCTCCTTCAACAGTGATCTACAATGTGCAAAACACAGATAGGACCTGACAAGCAGGCAGTGATGAGATAGCTTGAGAGTGGAGCTGGTGATAGGTGGCACAGGGGAAGGAGGGAGGCAAGCAGTTCTTGAAATCCCCAAAGCTCCCTCCATTAATGCGTGTTTTAAAATGCCCAGAGCATTTCTGTGAACTATTAAGGAGAGGCAGAGTTACCTAATGAGCCTGTTAAATTCATTAGCTGTGTGCTTGATCCATTTCAGTTTCAAATGTGCATCTGAACAGGGCCTGGGATGTCAAGTCTGTCAGAGGTCATAATCAATAGTGTGTGGTCACTTCTCCCTAGCCACAGGGAAAGGCCAGAGGCCCCTCCTAAACCATTTCTTTGAAAATGCCAATGGATTAATTGCTATCATTTGCATCTCTAGCTATGCAAGTTATGATAATGAAGCACCATAATGAAACACATGCCTCAGGCTATAAGCTGATGACCTGAGGGGCTGAGGAAGAGTTCTTTCCACCTGTGTAGAGGGATTTCACAAGTACTAAAGCATTTTAGAAAAGTTGGGAGTATTCATCATAACTTGGAGTAAATTCTTGACTGTCAGCAAGCTATGCAGGGTCCCACATCCGTAATTCTCAGAACTTTATGCACCAGAGTTTAATCTACATGTTGCCAAACATTCAGAGCATTTATGTGAGTGAAATACTGTTTAGTCACAATTGCATCCCAACCAATTTATAAGGTCCTGTCAAAATATATGCAGCTAAACTTACACCAGTAAGAATGGCCCACATCCAAAGAATAGGCAACAAGAATTACTAGCGAAGATGTGGAGAGAAAGGAACACTACTACACTGCTGGTGGGAATGTAAACTGGTCCAACCACTATGAAAAGCTGTGTGGAGGACCCTCAAATTAATGAAAATGGAACTACCATTTGACCCAGCAATTACTCTCTTGGGAATCTACCCAAAAGAGACCTCAATGTGGGTACAAGGGGACACCTGTGCGCAGATGTTTACTGCAGCACTATTTATAATTGCAAGGACATGGAAACAACCTAAATGCCCCAAAACAGATAACTGCATGAAAAAGATGTGGTATATATACACAATGGAATATTATTCATCAATCAAAAATGACAAATTCGAAGATTTTATGACAACATGGATGTACTTAGAAGAAATCATATTAGCAGAAACAAGTCAAAAAGACAGAAGCTAAATGGTTTTGATAGGGTGCCCCCCCCATTGTCTCCTGTTTAAGATTGCAGATTTCAAGGACCAATATGCTAAAATGTGAGAATGACCTTAATTAGAATTTCCTTTCACAAAGATACAAGGGGGAGGAAGAAATGTAACGGTACAGGTGTGGTTCCTGGAAGGCAGGAAATCAGGGTATATAAAGGGTATGGAAACAAAGAGAGGGATTCCAATATGGAGATCCAAAAGAGAGATTCAATGGAGGAGAGATTGGAATCGGCCATTTTGTAGGGTAAAGATGTAAGCCATATGGACTTGGCCATGTGGCCACGGCCTGGGGCCTACAGCCCTTGGCTGACCCAGGCTAGCAGCATGTGTGCTAAATGCAGTTAAGGCGTTTGCAGATTTGAACTCCCTGTTGGAGTTTATTTTGCTGAGTTTAACCTGTGTCTAGAAGAGGCTGTGCTAAAGTCAGGCCTGAAAAGAAAGTGAACTTTGCTGGTCCAGCACCATGGAGTTCCTGCTACCTGGAGGACAAGAAGAAGACAGCATGGACGACAAGGAAGAGCATGCCAAGGGAGCAGCCAAGGGATCATGTCTTCAAGCATGGAGATGAACTCTGGCTGATTTTGGTGAGATGATCAGGACTGAGAGACTGAGGATTTTTGGGCAGTCTGGGGAAAGGACTTTGGACAATGCTGAGAAAGGTTTTGGACAATGTTAAAGTGATCGGAGTTTTACATGTTTCTTTTGAAGTAACTGGGAAATCACTTTATTGGAAATGGATTGGTCTGCACTGATGGTCTTGCTTTGACTTGGAATTTTGGTTGAGAGGGTTGGGGATGGTGGAAAGAACCCACGAGTTTGAAGGAGGGTAAATTGAGGCAAATTAGCCTAAAGTTTAAACTGTGTTTCTAGGCTTTTCTGCAGTTTTTGGAGCTGAGAGCAGAAAGCAGCTGGCTGGCCTTTGCATATCAATAATAAAGGTTAACAGTAAAAATGCTAATGAACAGTTTGTAGCCTACTTCCAAGGGAGAGAATCAGGCATAGGTGTGTCCAGTTAAGGTTAAAAGCAATTGCTAAGGAATTGCTAGTAGCCTGCTTCGTAGGGAGAAGCAGGCCTGTGTTTAAATCAAGGCAAAAAGTATTTTTCTTGTTGCCCTATTTCAGTTTCACTAATATATGAGATAAAGTGAAAAAATAAACAAAATCCTTCAGGAAAAGTCAAAACAAGCTAAGCACCAAACTGAAGCACACAACTTTGGGCAGGAGGGGAAGGGGGGAATGGAGGCGGGGTGGGGTGGTAAATCCCTGGGATTACAATGATGTGAAATTTATATATAAATAAATTAAGAAAAAAATTAAAAATTATATATATACACGCAGCTAAAGCACAATTCATTTCTTTCTCCTCATACTGAAAACAAAAATCAGTACTAGTAGCGCTGTACCACTAGCATCTTGAGCCCTAACCATCTTCACTGCAGTGCTTTGAGCTCTCTGCTTCTCTCTTTCTCTTTATTGCTCCCAATTCAGATCAGACACAACTAGTTTCATATACCTGTTCCTCTGAGAATTTGCATAAGAGCCCTTGGAGGTTGAATACTTGAAACAAAGCTGAAGAAAAAAAATCACTCTCACCTCCTCCACTCAAGAAAATAGAACAATCAAGCAACAAAGCTGCATAAGTCATCTGCATCAAATAAAGAGAGAATATTGGAGAATGGAAGTAACTACTTGAAATCAACAAGAAAAAGGCAGATGACCTAATGGCAAACTTGGCAAAAGATTATTTGTGTGGCCTCACACTTGCATCTGTTGTTTTTTTGTTGGTTTTTTTTTTTTTTTTTTTTTTTTTTAGAGACTAGGTCTCACTACGGTGCCTGGGGTTATCTCAAACCCCTGGACTCAAGTGATCCCTAGCCTCAGCCTCCCAGGTAGCTGGGATTACAGGCTCACGCCACCATGCCTGGCTGCATCTGTTGTATTCTTAATGCACAGAAACAAAACTGGTGTACCCACACTTTTGGTTCATAAAGAACTATTGCACAAATCATCTAGCTTTGGTGGGGGGAAAAGAAATGTGACCCAAAAGAGGTATTTTTATAAACTGGATTTTTGAAAAAAAGGTTTTATGTTGAAGATTTCTCCTACTGTACAAAGGTTGCCAAAGTTAACAAATAAAAATACAAGAGAGCCCCCCCCCTTGAATTTGAATTCTAGACATGCAATAAATATTTTACTTAGTATAAATGCCCCAAGCAATATTTGGGAGACATTATACTAAAAAGTTATGTATTGTTTATCTCAAATTCAAATTTAACTGGGAGTTCAGTATTTTACCTAGAAAATATATTGGTGAAGAATAACCTAAAAATTTAGGTTTTCTAGCAATTAAAGAATACTAAAAAATTCTCTTTTTAAAGAAAGGTTGGATAAATAATTAAATGAGACAAAACTTTCCTCTATAAAGCAACCATGATGTAAAGTGTCATTTTTGTACATTTGTACTTTTATATGTTTGTCACAGTATTTTACACTTTTAAAAGAATGTTTTTCTTTAATTAGGAAGAATCATTTTTGTTTACGTCTGTTTCAGGCACAAGTCACTCAGAAACACATATTCATAAAAGTATTTACATAGCAAAGAAATTGATGAACTTCAGTTATCATAGATAAAGACATTAAAACAAATGAAGAAAAATTGTTTTTCCACATATCACTTTAATCAACCAGAATATGACTGCCTCTATGGGACTCTGCTTTTTAAATAAAAATAATATGTTAATGTCTTAACTGTTCTTGGCAGAAGGTATGATCATTATATAAAATAAGCTAAAGATTACAGAAGCTAGAGGATTCAGAAATTACAACACTGTATCTCAAGGTAGATGACCTGTCTTAAGAAATCCAGAGTTGTATGAAGATCAAAATATTCAACACAAGGCTGGGCACAGTGGCTTGTGCCTGTAAGCTTCAGCCTATGAAGCGGCCAGGGCTAGGGATCACAGTTCGAGTCCCGCCTGGGGCCTGTAGCAAGACCTAGTTCCAAAAAAATAGCTGGGCATGGTGGCACGTGCCTGTAATCCCAGCTACCTGGGAAGCTGAGGGTAGGGATTGCTTGAGTCTGTGGTACCCCGGGCAACGAGAGCCTGCAGTTCCATGGGCAAAAATAGTGAGACCTAGTCTCAAAAAAAAAATTTTCAACACAAAAAAGTGAGGGACCACCAGCAGAGGCCATTCACTCTTCAAAGTATCCCTGACATCTCTTTTCATCAATTCCTTCCCATTGCAATTGCCACAAAAATAGCTTTCCTATGATATAATGCTGAGTAAGCCCTATTTGAAACACACTGTCAGGGTCTTAGATTCAGATTAAAAATGTTAGCTGAAACTATCATCCTGGAATTCCATAAGCAGAACTAGCATGGAGAAGGAAAGCTGAGGTCACATTCACCTCAGACCTAGCCAGTGTTTAGAAAAAGATAGGAGGGATGGATGTCCTCCCTACCCTTCCTGGGGAAAGAACACCCGCCTCCAGAGAGTAAACAGGGGCCATCCCATCCGTGTGACTAATAGAAGAGTGTTCTCATAAATATTACTTGCAAGAGACTGAAACGGTATTGTTTTGAAGCTGAAGGTTATCAGTATTCTTTCCAAATTATCACAGTAGTGATTTTATTTTCCTAGAACTTGATTGTTTGGAGAGGTTATTCCATAAGTGCTTGTATCTGCTGAGAACATGAGGATCATGACTGACCAACACAAACAACCAGAGGGCAGGTCATTTATTGGAGATAAAACCAGATTCACAATATTTAGTATTGGGGTATCTTTTCTATGAAATAATATGAAACAGAAGGGGCTCTTGTTGCAGCATAATAGCTCCAGGATATCTAAACTCTGACTGTTTCTGATGAATTAGTTAATTTAATAACTAAGTGTAAAAATTAGTTTCTTTTCTAAAGTAAAATTGCCAACTTTTCCTTTTTTAATTGTTTATCTTTCAATGATTTGAAGTTTCTTGAATGTGCCTGTCCAGGCTCAGGCTCACTAGGAAAAGCAAATCATCTAACCAACTGTACTAAACACTCATCAGAACTTGGCCACCTGTCAGACTCTAGGACAAAAAAAGTTAAACAAGGTAAAAATCCTTATACTTGCAGAGTCAAAACTGCTATTCCAGTAGAGAGCTGGACAACAAAACAGAAACAACTTAACTGAAAGTGTGTTGTAAGTGCCATTTGGCAAAGTCACCTGTTATGAGGACATAAAGAAGGAAAAATCTAATTTAGATTTTCCGGAGAACTAGCTCCTGAGTCTTGGAGAGTGAGTAGGGTTTCATTTGGCAAATATGGGGGAAGAAAAAAATGTTCAAAGATACACTGACTCAAAAGTAAAGAGTGTGAAGGATAAGTCGGAGGGCCAACTGTAAGCAACTAATTGCCCATTAAAATGAACTTTTTGTTTGTTGTTTTGTTGTGTTGCTTATCTTTTGTTTATTTTTTGTTCTGTTGTGTTGTTTCATTAGTATCTGTTCCCAGTGTCCATCCTCCTTGGTCTGATTTTTTCTCAAGGGAACTCTACTTCCCAATATTCAGTAGCTGTCCCAGTACACTGACAGAGTGTAGAAGAAATGAATCTCCACAGATGATAGTATTGAATAACTGCACAGAAGAAGGAAGCCACAAAGGAAACAGAGAAGACATGGCAACGGAGGAGGGAATAAGATCAGAAATGTCTGCTCCATGAGAGTCAAATCTAGGAAATGTTTCCAAGAAAAATGAACAGTCAACAGTGACACAGCTACTGATAACTGTGTGCAGTGGTGACTGGGAAACATTCGCTGAATGCACTGGGAAGGAGGTATTGATATTGATAACATATAAGAAAAAGAGGGGGAGACATGTTTCTGCAGAATGCTAAAGCTGGAGAGGAAGTGAAAAGGGCTGGTAAATCAGGAAAAGGTTAGTGAATGGAAACTTCCAGACATATTTTCAAGTCTCTGAGGTAATTTGGCTGTGAAAGAAAAATGACCAATAAGGTCTCAGAAGAAAATGAGGAATCGATTATTGAATATACTTAAGCATGATTAAAAACTGAAAGGGTGAAGATGCTTGAGAAAATCAAAATCTTCTAGAAAGTGAGACACCTGGGAAGTAATCCAAGACACAGGTGCCAACTCCTTTGACAGATTTCAGAGAGCAATCCACAGGAGTAAGCGAAAGGACAACAGCACCTGTGAAGGAAAGGCGGGCCACCTCGGACAACAGCATCCGTTTGCTCTCCACATGGGAAGTGTGAGAGTAATGTGGGATCAGGAACCAATGTGGACAAGAAATAGAAAGGCAAAATAGAGAAGGGAATATAGAAGGGAATAATCTGTTACAAAGTTTTTAGATAAAGGGTTTTGGTCAATATTTTAAAAGTAAGCATTTCTACCTCACAATTATCAGAATGGCCTGCATCAAAAAGATAGAAATAATAAGTGTTAATGAGAATGTGGAGAGAAGGGAACCTTAAGACTTTGTGTGTGGTGGGATAGGGTGGAGGCAGGAGGAGGGATGTAGATTAGTCCACCTCCTGTGCAAAACAACATGGAGATTCTTCAAAGTATTAAAAAGAGATCCCCCATGTGATCCAGAAATTCCACTCCCTTGGTACTTATCCAAAATATGCGAAATTTGAAGGACCATAAGCACCCCTATGTTCATTGCAATTCTATTTATAGTAGTCAATTACAGAGTAAACCTACGCACCTGACAATAGAAGAGTTAATGAGATGATGCGGCATATATACACAATACTACTCAGCCATTTAAAAAAAGGATGAAATCTTTGCCATTTGTGACAATAAGGATGGAACTGATGGAATTATGCTAAGTGATATGTCACAAGGAAAAAGACAAACATCAGTTGTTGCAGTCATATGTGGAAGAAACAAACCAAAGGCTAAACCAAAACAAAGTCTAGAAGTAAGACTGCAGAACTGAGGCTAGTAGAGCCAGGGTGGGGTGAAGTTAGTAAACAAATAAAGGAGAGACCCTGCTTGTCTGTGGTGGAGGACTATGGGTACTTTGGCAGTGGGTATGGTAACATGTATCTGAAGCAGTGTGAACCTATTCCCCTAAATCAAATATAGTGTTGTAAAACAAAGTTACTACAATAAAATAAAATAAATACTATATATGCAGAGTGATTTTCAATAATGCACACTCAAAACAATGTGCAATGTAACTATGTTGCAGTATGATGCAATGTGACTATGTTACTTCAACTAAAAATTTTAAATGAAAAAATAAAAAATAAATTCAGGTGTTTATTTGCACATTAGTTTGCATATTCATCAGATTAGCTATAAGGGAACAAATCTAATTGGAGATACCTAAAAAAGTTTCTCTGCTCTTAAAAATAGCCTATTTAAAATAAGATAATACAATTAACCCTTCAGCTTTAGACAATAATAATTTAGGGGTTGGTACAAATGCAGTTTTTTATGATAAAATTAAGAGTGAGTTTTAAAACTGATTTGAAACCAGCAAATAAAGTGTGTTCCCAATTGGTTAATATTCTCATCAGGTAAGGTGCATACATTTTTATAAATTACTTCAACTGTAGCTGACAACCACACCAAACATTCAAATTTAGTCAGTATATGAATAAATGGTGTGTTTAAATTAATTAATTAATTAAATAATGACTTTGTCCTTGATGCTTGGTTATAAAAGCCTTATTCCATGACAAATACTTTAAAGGTATCATAAACAACAATCCACTAACATAAATCAGAGCATATACCTTGCAAAGCAATATCATTGATGTCTATTATCTGACCATGATTGATTATCTGCTTATTCTAAGCTCTTCTAAGTGTCAATCCAGATTGGACACTGAAAGGAGATTTGGTTCTAAAGAGGGTGGAGGGTGATCTAAAGTCACTACTTCAGTGGTTTCAAATTTTTAATTACCCTTCCTCCACATATCCATGATCTAGAATAAAGTAATTTTTAGGTAGTAGTATCAGAGTAGTCAAAGAAATCTGCAGAACACTTCTGAAAGAAGCTCCTGGTAACAATTTTTTTTTTAATCTGTGTCAGAGGAGAGGGGACAAATTCTAAGGAATGGTGTCTCTTTTTCATTCAAATAAGAAAAAAAATCAGTCCATGTGAATCCATTTTCATATAAAGTAAATGCTTCCGAATCAGATGAAGTGGCTTTTTTTGGGTCTTCATCTCTGGTCTACTAACTGTTCACATGGACTCTGATTTCAGTAGTTTCTGGTTCCTGCTTTCTTATCTACAATCAAGGAAGAAACAAGAACAACATGCATTTTATAACATACCTAAAATCAAACACATTTTGACACTTTCTTTATCACTGCAATAACATTAGTTTACAATTGCCACTTCCGTCTGAAATAGCATAAATCCTCCCAGATAATCCAAGGTCAGAAAATTTGCTTATTCCACTGTGAAAACTTTTGTTAATTCTACAAACAAGTAGCCATGACCTTATTATACTAAGAGAACATTTGTCCCTTCTTTGCCCTGAGTTCTAGTATATTTACAAAGATTTTCTTTTTTTTAATTATATATATATAATCAAAAATCAAAATATCTATATATATATAAAATCAAAAAAAGAAAATCTTTGTATATATATATATATATATTTCACATCATTTTGATCCCTGGGGGTCACCCACCACCTTCCCTCCCAACCGCTCCAGCTGGTCCCCAACCTCCCATTGTGTACTTTCATTTGGTTGTCCATATATTAGTGAAACCATTTGGTTTCTGTCTTTTTCTATCTGGCTCATTTCTGCTAGTATGATTTCTTCTAGGTACATCCAGGTTTCCATAAATTCATCAAATTTGTCATTTTTAATTGATGAATAATATTCCATTGTGTATATATATCACATCTTTTTCATCCATTCGTCTGTTCTGGGGTATTTGGGTTGTTTCCGTGTCCTTGCAATTATAAATAGTGCTGCAGTAAACATCCAAGCACAGTGGTAACAATTTTAAAGGCAACTTTGTTAAACTGACATTCAGAAAAGGTCAAAAAAAAATTCTATCAAGACTCCCTAGCTCAAAGGGGGGGGGAAGGGAAGAGGGGGTAAACCCCTGGAATTACAATGTTGTGAAATTTATATATAAATAAATTAAAATTTTAATTAAAAAAGACTCCCTAGCTCATATCTATCTCACTGCATATCAATTTTTCACAAAATCAATCATTTTACCATCATTCTTTAAAAAATCTGTCATGACAATGTATCATTTTTAAGTGTTCTGACTGGGAAAATACCAATGCTGAGCTTCTTGAGCCCATTTTCTCATCACAGTACCTTCACACAGGCGGTATCCTCTGACAATTATAGTTGTCAAAACCTGCTTTAAGGCCAGGCGTGGTGGCAAGTGCCTTTAATCCCAGCCTATAAAACAAGGCTGAAGCTAGGAATCGCTTGAGTCTGTGGTTTTGAGACCCACCCGGGGATTCAAGACCTCCCCAGAGCAACATAGCAAGACTTAGCCTCAAAAAATAGCTGGGCGTGGTGGCACATGCCTGTAATCCTAGCTACCTGGGAGGCTGAGGCTGGGGATAGTTTGAGTCCATGGTACTCCTGGCAACGTGAGCCTGCGCTTCCATGGGCAAAAACAGTGAGACCTAGTCTCAAAAACAAACAAAAAACAAACAAAAAAAAAAACCTGCTTTAAAATGCCTCCTCCAGTCTACCGCCATACCACCCTGAACGCACCCGATCTCATCAAATGCTGCCTTCTCAGTGGAGTCTTTCCTAATTCCAGTTGGTACATTAACCACAAACTCATCCTCACATACAGTTGGTTCTTTTCCTATCTCTGCCTCTGGACTGTCTCGTATCCCTAATGATGAGCACAGTTCCTAAAATGTAGTCTCAATACATATAGGATTTTAGGAGTCATTAGACTATAGGTAGACTCTACAGGACTAAGGTTCCTTAACCCCATCTTTCCATTCACATCACCCAACACATGCTCTTCAAACAACACCCAAAGCCCAAGCCCTATTAGTCTCCCATTCTGTGTCTACCTCTGAAGCTCTCATTTTCACACCCATGTTCTAGTCTCCTCCGGCCTCCCACCCTCTCTCTCCATAATTCTTAGCTCTCCAGCAGGAGACAGAAAGTTCTCTTACCTACTTTTGCTACTTTCAGACCATATTTGTACATGTATCCATAAAACTCTCTTCCCCTGTAATTTGGACTTCCTTATACCAGCTACCCCTCTCCTTGTTGATTTCAATGACCTTTTTCAAGATCATTACCCAAAATTTACTGATAACTTTGGCACCCAGCTCAAATATCCCCTCTCATCTCTTACATCATCAGAGGGAACTTCAATAATTATGTGGAAGGATAAAAAAATCACAAAAGCACTAACTGATATTTCCTAATACTTTCTTTGTGCCAAGCACTATGCAAGTACTTTCAGTTTTCATCTTGCTTAATCCATCTATCCCATGAGACATAAACTTCAGCTAACCTCATTTTAACGTCGAGGAAATGGAGGTTTAGAAAGTTATTGACTCTTGGCCAGGATCACACAGCTCATCAGGAGCAGAGCTGGGAGTGAAACCAATCCAGGCAGACCAATCAGGGAGCTGCCCTTCAAGCCACTAGGCAACTCTCTCCGTAGATTAACAGAACAGCCAGTTCCCACAGGCCCCTGACTTCCCAACCACAGAGGCCTTGATAGCAAGTACTCACTGGCAATCCCCAGGAGTCTGCAGATACTAGAACCTGCTCCACATATAAAATCTTAATCTTCCACATCACATTACACCTTTCATCGCACCTTAGTGTTTGTTTCCCTCTTCCATCTGTTCCTCTACCCTTGTGGGACTGGGGTGGGGGCTTTCCAGTCTTGTTATTCACTTCTGACCTTACAGACTTTCTAGATCATTAATAACCATTAATCAGAGTCATCAACAAGCTAATCCCTGACCTCCTGCCTTACCTGCTCTTCACATTTATAATAATAAATCACTTTTATCATTTGTCTTTTGCCTCCTGTACCCTGTCCTCATACTCATCTCTCAGCAGTGTCTCACTGGAATGCTTTCCCACCACAGCAGAATCCTTGGGGACTCTCCTTCCAATAGTTTTTTGTGCTATTTCCTGAATTCTCTAAAAATCCTTATTTGGTTTATCTTTTCAACCTTTTGAAAGTGCTTTCTCAGGGTATCCTCGCTGGCTCTTTTATAATTTTAAATGAATTTTTACTATGATCTATTTTAAGAGCACTGAAAAACATAATGTAATATAACATACCAAAGGAGAATAGCACAGATCAGTTTTCTAAAGAAATAAAAGATAAAACAAGTTTCCCTGCATGTTCTTCACTAATGCCATGTCAATTTTCAAGTTCCATATGTTCATGCATATGTTTCTAGCATATACCAATGTTTAACCATTGATAAACATATATAATCTTTTGCAGGTTTTAAAATTTTATGGTATCAATGCAAAAATAATAATAATAAGCCATCAAGTTCTGAAAAGGAATGATGGAACTAAAAATGCAAGATTTTTAATGGAAGAAGGTAATCTGAGAAGGCCAACTATGATATCAACTATAAGATACTCTGTAAAAGGCAAAACAATAAAGACAGTAAATGGACCAGGGTTTACCAAGTTCATGGACTGGGAGTGGGGCTGATGAACAGGTAGGGCACAGATTTTTTAGTGCTATGAAAATATTCTGCATGAAACTATAATCGTGGATACACTGTATTGTACATTTGTCCAAATTCATAAAATGTACAACACCAAAAATCCTAATGTCAACTATGGTAAGCATTATGTACCCATGTAAGTTCCATCATTTAAAGCAAAGATATCATCCTCATGGGGAATGTTGACAATGGGTATGGCTGTATGTGTGTAGGAGCAGGGAGATAGGTGGGAAAGATTTAGCTTTTGTTCAACTTTTACTGAGAACCTCAAATTGCTTTAGGAAACCTAATCTTTTTTCAAAGACACTTTGTGGTATAAAATGCACATATAGTTCTACAAGTTATTTGTATTCATATTTTCAACATTTTTTAGAAACCTAAAACAAAAAGTTGCGCTATATATATATATATAATTTCATATCTTTTTATTCCCCGGGATTCATCTGCTCTTTGACCACTCACCCTCATCGCACCACCCCGAACTGTGTACTTTAGTTTGGTTGTTAGCTTGTTTTGATTTTTCTTCTTGGCCTTTTGTTTGTTTTTCCTATGTCCTTAGTTGTTTTTTTGACCAGTGAACACTTAGACTGTCCCCAGCATTTTGGAATTGCAAATGATGCTGCAGTGTATACCCTTTCTCTTTACATACAAGAGAATTCTGCAGGATTTCAAAGTGTTATCACAGAATACCCATATACTTTAAATTTTACTGAGGACCCAAAAGAACTTTTGTTCATGTGAATTTCATCTATCTATATTTATCATACTAGAAACTGAAACAAATTTATGCAACAAAAGAACTCACAAGCACACAACTCATTCGCAATCATAATGAGACATCTCAAGTGTGAGATGGCATAATGCATCCTACAGACTCTGGAAAATTCCACTATACTTCTGAAGGAATGCGAGTGAAAATCAAATAACTACATAGCATTATTCTGAAATTTTTGACCTTACACACTCTCTCAAGGGTTTCAGGAGCCAATAGGGGTCCCAGATCACACTTAGAGAGTGCTACGCGTGGGTCTATAAAAGGTAGACACGATACTGCTAGTTCGTCTCCAAAATGATTGTATTGGACATACTCCCAGGACCTGACAATTCTGCTCTTCATTTTTTCTTACAATGGGTATGAGTAACATTCGTTAAAACTTACACACTCTGACTTTCAGGAAGTTTACATATGTGTGCAAATGTATCTGCATATGTGTGTATAGTAGATATATATGTGTGGACAAGTGTATATCCTTGCTTCCTTATATATTCTAAGGTCCTTCAAACAGATTTTTTTAATACTTGGTTTTCTTTCTCATGTGGTCACAAATTTAATTTTCCACCACAAAAATGGTTGCTATCAATCACAACTGGGTCTGGGGATCGCAGTTCGAGTCTCGCCAAGGGCAACACAGCAAGACCTAATCCTCCCTCAAAAAAAATAGCTGGGCATGGTAGTGCAAGCTTGTAATTCTAGCTACCTGGGAAACTGAGGCTGGGGATTGCTTGAGTCCATGGTACAACAGATAATGTGAGCCAGCGTTCCACAGGCAAAAATAGTGAGACCTAGTCTCAAAAAAAAAAAAAAGTTGCTGTCATATAAAAGAATGAAACTAGACCACTATCTCACACCACTCACAAAATGAACTTAAAATGGTTAAAAGGCTTAGATAGAAAATCTGAAACCACAAAATACATAGAAGAAAACATAGGTAAAACACTCCAAGCCACAGACTTCAATGATGATTGTGTGGATTCACCTCCAACAGCAAGAGATATAAAAGAGAATATAAACAATTGCAACTATATATATATAGTTATATATATATATCTTCTACACAGTGAAAGAAATAATCACTACAACAAAAAGACACTCTACTGAACGGGAGAAAATATGTGCACACCATACATCCAGGAAGGGGCTGATAGCCAAGGTCTCCAAAGAACTCATACAACTCAATAAAAATTAAACAACTCATCAAAAAATGGATAGAAGAGTTAAATATTTCTCCAAAGAAAACATGCAGGTGGCTCTAACAGGCACATAGGGAAAAAAATCCCATTGCTTATTTTCAAGGAAATATGAATCAAAACCACAATGAACTATCTCATCCCGGTAAGAATGGCCCATATCAAAAAGATCAGAAATAAAAAGTGTCGCTTAGGACGTAGAGAAAAAAAAAGGGAAGGTAGATAGGTGCAGCCACTGTGGAAAATAGTTTAGAGATTTCTCAAAGTGTTAAAAATCATCTACCATATGACCCAGTAATCCCAATCTGAAGTATCTATATAAAGAATGCAAAAACATTAATTCAAAGGGGCATACATGCTGCTATATTCATTTCAGCACTATTTAAAATAGCAAGCTACAGAAACAATGGAAGTGCTAGATGATAGCCCCTGCAGAGCTAGATAAGTGGATTAGGAAGATGTGATATATCCACACAAAGGAATACTACTCAGCTGGCAAAGAAAAAAAGATAAACTCTTGACATTTGTGACAACATGGACTGAACTGGAGAAAAAAATGAAAGAAGGACAAATACTGCATGACATTACTAGAATGTAGAATAAAGAGAAAGGAAACAAAGTTTAGAGAAAGTTAAGTTAATAATAAACCTTAGAAATTTGACTACAGATTTGAGGCTGCAGAAAAGAGAGGAAAGAAGGAAAAGAGAAGTGGGAAAAGCACATAATGGACTATGGAGAAGAATTATGGTGTTCCAGTGGTATGAATTGAGAACATACACCTGAGGGTGTGATCTTGCACCTCAAAATCATATACAGTGTTGTAAACCAACATTACCTCAATACAAAAATAAAATAAAGAGGTATGGAAAAGAATGGTGGCTGTAACCACAGCACAGATAGAGTAACATTCATTTTTAATACTCATAATACTATTTAACATTTATAATTTTATTTTTAAAAATAAAAAATTAATCTAACTGATCAACTAGAACACTACAAAGAGCTAAAACATCTTAATTAATTTAGATATTCCATTTTACATATTGTATTGCTTCTCAGTCTTTTGGCTAAGATCAAGTCTATTTTATGATTGTTTTATCTGAAGTTGTAGTACTACAGTATTTTTATATTTCCCATATAAGTTACTACATAACTATGTACATATATTAATTGTATATTTATATATAACTACATATATATTCTCTAAATAGTTTAAAGACTATATATGTCTGTTTTTATATATTTTATATAGATTACCTGTTTTATATATATTTATATTCTCTGTATATTACATATATTTATAATATAATTACATATTATTATAAAGTATTATAATAGAATTATTTTATATATTTATACTTTATTCATTACATATATATAATTTCTCCAAATTCTTTTCTGAATTATTTTCTCAAAAGTATTTGCCAGTTCACTGATTTGCCCTTCAATGGTGGCAAGTTCATTACTTAACCCTATACACATTTCTCTGTTCCACTGATGTTTTTCATCCCTAGAAGTTACCATTTTCTTTTTTCAGTGTATCTCATCTTTTCTTAAAGTGCTTTTTTATGTATATATTTAATAATTTATGAATTTAGTCATTTTAGAAATTCTTGTTAATAGCTATTTCATTATTTTTTAAGTTTTCAGGAGTAAAATCCTGATTTTCATGTGTTTGGTGATTTTTTTCTCAGAGTGATTCTTGGTATCCTATGACTTTTTTGAGGTAATGTAAATGTTGTGTATTTTGAGTATTGGAGTGACTCTATAATCGAATTTAATATCACACCATGTCATGCCCTAACTTCTCACATTTTTCGGCCTTATCTCATTAGCTTCCTCACAAGCTCTCATCTACCTGAATTCTGACTAGCTAAACACAGCATATTCCTTGATGTCACCAAACCTTTGCAAACAGGAGTCCATCCACCTAAAATACTATCCATGCCAAGTACCTCTTGGACCTAGAAATTTCTCAGCATCCTTCAAATTTCAAGAATCTCCTCTTGGGGCCAGGCATGGTGGCGCATGCCTGTAAGCAGCAGCCTAGGAAGCCGCAGCCGGGGCCTGGGATCACCGTTTGAGTCCTGCCAGGGGTATATAGCTAGTGCCAAAAAAACATAGCTGGGCGTGGTAGTACACACCTGTAATGCCAACTACCTGAGAAGCTGAGGCTGGGGATTGCTGGAATCTGTGATACCCCAGGCAACATGAGCCTGCAGTTCCACAAGCAAAAATAGCAAGACCTAGACTGAAAAAAAAAAAAGAATCGAATCTCCTCTCTGGCACCTTCTCTAAACTTTCAGAACCCTGATATAGGTAGCCTTAGGGCACATGATACCAAATGTCCTTTATCATACTTTTTGGAAAAGCTACTTAAATTTCTGTCTCCTCCATTGTACTGTGAATGCCTTGAAAAGAGGGCTACTCTCTTATTTATCTTATCTTTCCTGATGCCTGACATAGTGCCTGGCTCATAGTAAATATTTTGCTGACTCGTCAATAAAAACTTGCATACTTGCAATCTAAGAAAGATTATACAATCTGCTAGATCTTTTGTCTAAGCACTATGATCTTATATCACCAGTAAAAGGGTAAATTAATTTTACCAAGAACTAACGGAAAAAAATATGCTTATTCTTTTCCTATCAGAAAGACCTATAATGCAGGGTACTACAATACACACCACTATAAGCTACCCCAGAGACTGCTACTTGCACCTTCAGTCTGTTTTTTAAAATTCATAGAGATAAGTGTACATTATCCTCTCTTAAAGCAAATAGCCATTCAGGTTGACCAAGCTTAATGTCCATAAAATTCAGAAATGCCACAAATTGAGGCATATAGAAACATCTCTCATCTCTCCTTCAGGCTCTGCCTGCCATCTGCAACTACATTCCCACTGCTAACCTGCATCTGACCACTTTCAATCTAGAAACCTCATTCTCTGTGGAATACTTGAATCAGAACTAATTACAGCAATAACTAAAATGGTCCTATGAATGCATGCACGGCACAACAAGAATACTTTTACTGGATTACTTAGCCGTGGCATGCTAGGTCTGTTAATGTGCTCTGCCTGGCTTCACTGCAGACATACTTCAGAAAATATAAGCCTGCAGTTAAAGCAACAGAAGGCCAAAGAAACCTGGAGAAATAAAGAATCAAATTCATCTCCTGGGGGATATGCTTTAAAACAATCCACTAATGGGCACAAGGCACTTAAGGGTTCGTTTCAGAGCCAGCCTCAGAAGCTGGGTCAGTGCTGAGGAGTTGTTTGTGGGGGGGTTTCTGCCACATCAGGTTTGCTTGAGTTTAGAAAAGAAGCCTGAGAAAGGACTCCACCAAGGGCTGGGTGGGTCTTGCGATGCTCAAGTTCCCCTCAATGTGCACCATCCCATGGGGGTGAGCAGGAAGGAAGACAGGCTATTCCCTGGTTTTCTTCCCAGGTACTCTGACAAGAAAATGGAATTTCAGAATCTTACTTCACTTTGGTGTTACTGAAGCACAGAAGTAACCAGCTTGGTCTATGGGTAATTCCATCAAAATAGAAAGAAAAATGGGAATAAATAGGCAGTCACTGGACAGTACCTAGAATCAAAGGAATATAGTGCAGTAAAGAACACTTTGGAGTCTGAATCAAAACAGAACTGTGCTTATACAGTTCTTCCATTTATAGCTTTCAGAGCTCTACCATCTCTGTATAAGAATGACAGCACCGCTGTGCACGGTGGCTCGTGCCTGTAAGCTTCAGCCTATGAAGCGGCAGGGGCTAGGGATCATGGTTCGAGTCCTGCCTGGGGCCCATAGTGAGTCCTAGTTCCAAGAAAATAGCTGGGCATGGTGGCACGCACCTGTAATTCCAGCTACCTGGGAAACTGAGGCTGGGATTGCTTGAGTCTGTGGTACCCCAGGCAACGAGAGCCTGCAGTCCCACGGGCAAAAAATAGCAAGACCTAGTGTAAAAAAAAAAAAAAAAGAATGACAGCACCTACAGTGACAATAAGAATTACATGAAGTAAGATAGTAAGTGCTTTGTACAGGAAAACAGCATACATGAAAATGTATCTGTTGTATGAAGTTACAAGACCAAGACCAAAGTCAATTTTAAGTCTGTTCAATTCCAGTCAACATTACTCTTCAATACCTATAAAAGGCAAATAAAAGCCCAGATCAATTTAAAAATTCATATATCTCCCCAAAATGTTAAAATCACAATAAATTATTTTACTACATACATGAAAATCAAGTTTAATTTCCCTCATTGTCCAAAAATAGAGTATTCTTATAAAGTCTTAGTCTGAAATGGTGTGATCACCACTAATTCATATGGGAAAAAAGTTTAGCATTCCCTGCCCCCAAAATAACTTAACAAATTGTAGTGTGGCGTGTGTGTATATATATATAATGGAATACTATTCAGATATATATATATATGAAATACTGCCACTTGTGACATGAATGGATCTTGAGAGTATAATGCTAAGTATAATAAGTAAGAGAGAAAAAGACAAATACAGTACAACATCCATAATGTGAATACAAAGAAACGGAGCAAACAGACAAAACAAAAAACATATTCTTAGAAACAGAAAATAGATTGGTGGTTAATCTAGTGGAAGGGGGTGGTGATGATGCAGGAGAAGGAGTCAGTCACATGGCGATGCACAGAAACCAGATTTCTGGTGGTGATAACACATAGGTGTTTACAGATGTCAAACTAAGCTCCAAAGGATTATTTATATTCAGTGAATCTAGTTCATGCCAGAATTTCCTATGCTATAAAAACAATCTTTTAACTAAGCGCCAAAAGATTATATAGTAAACAAATGATATTAGCACTTACTCACCAGGAAGGCAAGATCACCAATAAGTATATGAACAAAGAAAGGACTTGTTTCCTCCCTTGAGAAGAAACTAAATGTCAGAGCTGAGGATCTGGCCCAGTGATCCAGTGACCAACCACTAGTCACCAAACACTGTCCCCTACTTTTTCTTACTCATTATTTCACCTTCAGTGAACGCTCAGTGAATCAAGTCCACTTCAGAATTTTCTAATCTATACTACAAAAATAATATCTTTGAAAAGATGCTTCTAAATTATGTTAACACTTCAAAGGTCCTCAAATGCAAAAGGTTATTCTCTACATATCATCCATGTGATACAGATACAACATGACAAAAAGCATTTCAACGAGAAAAGTTTGAGTCAGAAGCTCAAGCCAAATTTCATTTCAATTTAGGTTTAACTTAAAAAACATTTTATGCTTTGGTCTTGTTTTTTTAGAAAAAATATTCATGGCTGGTTCTGGTTTGAAAAAATTGAGTAACTAAAAATAAAAATTTCTACATTGATTTAGGGGGCTACATCTATGTAAGAACAAAAAATCTAATTAATAAAACTTTTCAAAACTAGGTTGATGGGTCTATTCAAGCACAAAGACACCTGATTGTTCACACAAAATGGTTGTCCTCTTTCTTAAAATGCACACAACAAAACAAGTTTAACAACAAGCAATATTGCTGATGATGTTTCTTCTGCTACTTGCTTCCAGAATTTCTATCAACACACTCTTATTTTAATCAAAATCCACATAAGTGTTTCATTTTTCAAATGACTATTTGCCATCCTACAGGTAATTTACCTGTGGAGTATAATTTGTCAAAAGGATAAAATTAAATAAAACAGCATCTGACAATTTCCCTGGCAACACCACCATCATTTCATGTCACTTGCCCTCCAGTCCCTTGTATCATTTCTGTGCCCCAAATAAAACCTCCTAAAGGAAAGTTGTTGGCAGTTTAAAGACATAACCAATCCCCTCATAAATAGCCAGCGAACTGACTGGATTACAACACAAGAGAACATTAAATTAGTAACTCCACAGTAAATGTTAGCTGCACTTCTCTTGAGATTATTTAATCCCTTCAATCAATCATGTAAATGATGTTACTTAAATTAAACTAATGGATGAAACAAAAAGGAGAGAGTTTTTTTGCAAATTAAAAGCTTCATGAGTTCTATCTACAGAAACATGCTAGTTAAGGGTCTTCAAAAGCTTAGCTCTCTACAAAGTTTTTCAAGTTCATTCACAGGCATGCTTGATCCACATGGAATTATGAGAGGAAGCCAGTTACTCAGAAGTGGAAGAAGCATGTACTCCAAATTAGGAAACTGGAGTTGAATCCAGATTCTCAACTTTCTTGCTGTCTGAGAGTTATTCAATATCCTGAACTTCAATGTCATTACCTGTAAAAATGAAGGCTATGACAGCTGTTACTTCCAATTTGGGAAAAGATTTGTGAAAATTAATATAGAAAGACCCTACTTAAGAAAGGTCAGGCAGGCCGGGCATGGTGGCACATGCCGATAAAAGCCAGCCTAGGAAACCAGGGGTCACGGTTCGAGTCTCACCGGCGGCAAAAAAAATACAGCTTCCAAAATATATAGCTGGGCATGGTGGTGCGTACCTGTAATCCCAGCTACCTGGGAAGCTAAGGCTTGGAATTGCTTGAGTCTGTGGTACCCCGGGCAACGTGAGCCTGTGGTTTCTCAGGCAAAAACAGCGCTACCTAGTCTCAAAAAAACCACAGAACCCAGCATGCCCTGCCCAACCGACAGGAAGTGGTGCTACTTCCCCAACCTCTAGTGAAAGGAAAGCGACTATCCTCCAGAGCCTGCATCAGGCTGTGTGGGGATGAGACATGCCCATAGTCTCACCAGGAGACACTCACTTTACAACTCACCAACTCACCTTTGGTTACTGTTTCTGAATAAACCCATTTTGTAAGTGAAGTGATTGTTTGAAGTAAACAGATTAAATAAATACCTAAAAGCAACTAGTTCAGAATCCACTCAACACCTCTCCATACAAATGCTAATAGGCATTTTTTTTTAATCTTAAAAAAGTTATTGCAAAATATAAGAAGGTTGTAGTCCATAATATTAGAGGAGAAGTAACAGGATGCCATCTTGGTGATATGCTATCACATTAATGGTCCCAGTGGGTATAGATGGAGAATAGAAACTTTCCCACCTGCTATCTTGCCCTTAAGTACACTCTATAGAGTTAAAATTTTAATATTTTTCAAAAAAGAACCATATCATAAAAATAAGTCATATCTTATTCTAGCAACAAAAGCCTTTTTAAGCGTGATCCCAATGAAATAATCCATAAAAGAATGATATATGTATGTAAAATTTTAAATAGCTGTACAGTTTTCGCTGGGCACGGTGGCTCGTGGCTGTAAGCTTCAGCCTATGAAGCGGCCAGGACTAGGGATCGCGGTTCAAGTCCCGCTTGGGGCCCGTGGGCGAGCCCTAGTCCCAAAAAAATAGCTGGGCGTGGTGGCGCGCGCCTGTAATCCCAGCTCCCTGGGAAGCTGAGGCTGGGCATTGCTTGAGTCTGTGGTACCCCGGGCAACGAGAGCCTGCGGTTCCACGTGCAAAATAGCGAGACCTAGTCTCAAATAAATAAATTAGATAGATAGATAGATAGATAGATAGATAGATAGATAGATAGATAGATAGATAGATAGATAGATAGATAGATAGATAGATAGATAGATAGATAGATAGATAGATAGATAGATAGATAGATAGATAGATAGATAGATAGATAGATAGATAGATTGTTTATTTCTGCTAACAAAATGTAAGAGGATATTAATGTTGTTAAAATCAATTCTACATAATTAAGTCAATATTAATTTAAATATATAGGAGGTTTATGTAATGTACAACTCATATTAGTTATCCTTAGGGTTTGTAAAAAATAAAAATAAAAAGTTAATTTAAATGTCTAAATGAGACAATGTATAAAAAGTTCATAATTTCTGTACCTGACGCTAAGATTAATTCTTTTCTCTTTTTTCTCATACAAAAAAAAATGCTAACATCTGAGAGAATTGACAACTTTTAATGATACATGGTGAGGATTCTGCTTTATCAACATTAAGCTTTATGGGACAAATTCT